>JAFMOC010000168.1:697500-710000 GCA_019802505.1 Corydoras sp. C115
GGTAGCGACGGTCCACAGGGAATGAGTTTTAAAGACTTGATGCAGTTTGGTTCTCGATAGTTGCTGAGGACATTTTTCAGCAACATCCTTTAATGATGTCCAGGTGATTTTCTCAGGTTCCGCCAGCGGGTTCATGAGTTCCACTTGCACAGTACTCGAACCCCAGACACTGCGTCCTCGTCTCTGCTTTCTAAGCAATGTGAGGTTCGGTTCCAAAATGATACAAGAACCCAGAAAGAAGGTTCACCCGTTCTCATTTTTTGATGTTTTTAGTCCTCAGTAGAGGTTCTTCTGCTCAGACATGGTTCCGTGTGTCTGTGTCGCGCCCGTCCAGGCATGCCCCGGACCCCCTGCAGGGGATCCCCCCCTTCAAACCTGGTTCTCGAGGTTCCGCGTGATTAAATGCGCAGTCTTAACGAACACAGCGTGGAACTGCAGCTCCTCTGGCGTTTCCGTTTGTTCCCTCGAGTTCCTCCACCAGGCGGCACCAGCCCCTGCGCTCCTGCGTGATGGCGGGGGATTGCTGGAGGTGGCGCTCATTATCAGCATGTCATTTGTAAAACGTTCCTCCCCGACGGCAAACGTTTGCCAGAACGCTTGTTTGTCTGTACTTCAATTACCCTCGACGTTCCCCCGCTCGGGTTCCCAAAAAAAAATTTATGTTCCGTTTCCCGGCAATGAGAGGCGATGGCGTGGCGTCTTCAGAGCCGGCGGCCAGATGTGAGGAGACGATATCGAGAGAATCACAAACTTCATACTCCACCTATTGGAAGTGGGGGGGGGGGGGGGGTTTCTGCGGGCTGTGCAAAGAAACCAACGCAGCATTCAGCAGAAATTTTGTTTATTAAAATTTAATTAAATGCTAATGAGGGTTCCTTTCTTTGACCTCTTACTTCATCAACATTTTAATTAAGCAAACAAAGTCACCGGTCACTTTATTAGAGACACCTTGTCTTTACACAGTCCTTTAATCTGATTGAGCCAAAGGTCTAGCCGTGACAGCGTTGCCACTAACGCACACTGACCGCTTTACATTCGTATCATTACGTGATGTACAATACAGTTATTTTCCCAAAACTTTTTATTATTCTTATTTTTCATATTTTTTTATTAGCACCCCTGTATAAGCTTCATCTGTTTGTCTGGTAAAAAGTTATTTATAAGTTAAAAAAATGCTATCCCCCCCCCACCCATCCCGTCCCGTTCTCCGATTAAGCTGAAACTTTGCACAATTGTTCATTGTCGAGGACAACACACAAATTAATTTAAAAAAAAAAATTAATGGGGCGACACGATTCCCGGTTCGAATCCCAATCTGGGTAGAGTTTCCATGTTCTCCCCGTGTCTGCGTGGGTTTCCTCCGGGTTCTCCGGTTTCCTCCCACAGTCCAAAAACATGGATCAAGTTAATTGAATTCTCAAAATTCCCCCATATAGAGTGTGTGTGTGAGTGAGTGTGTGCCCAGCGATGGATTGGCACCCTGTCCTGGGTCTATCTGCCCAGCGCCCGAGATGTTCTCCCCTGGATGGGCATGGCGAACCCCACCGCGACCCTAGTAGAGGATAAAGTGGGAGATAATGAATGAATGAATGAATAATTAATGAGCTAATTACTAATAATTAATTTTGTTTATTTTGTTTGTTAATAATTAATTTATGTGTAAATTGCCCATTTTTTACTAAATAATGTAGGATAAAGCCGTTTAACTCGATAGAGGGTGGTTTTTAAAAGAGAAGAGATTTTTTTTTTTTATTATTATTATTTTTTTTTTATTTTGCTTGTTTCTTTTTTATAAACACCATTCTGTAATTTGGCCACTAGATGGCTGTATCTGATCTGAGAAACTGGAATCCTGTTACTCAGTGGTCAGCACTCACTTAGATTAGATTAGCATTCACTTAGATTAAAATCCAGACCAGATTATTAACAGTTTTACTTTCAATAAACGAAATTTAAATATTTATTGTACTTAAATAAATGAATTATTATATTTTATTATAATTTATTAGTGTGGTTTGTAAATGTTTTAAAACAGCAATAAGACGCTCGAGGTTGTGTGTTATTGTGTATAAATCATGGAAAAGAGGTGGAACTGTAACCCGCTTTGCGCCATTCATGACTGATAACACTTCTAAAGCCACGCCCCCTCGAAACTTATGGCTGTTCTAGCAGCTCCACCCGCCGTACAGATGGACTTATAAATCCATCTCTGTTCCCTGACAGAGCAGGTGTTCTTCACCTGGTGGATCGTTCTCAGCACTGCAGTGTTGCGGTTGTGCTGGGTGGCGTGGCGCCGGTGCGAGCGGAACGACACGGCGGAGCCGCCGAACAGAACTGAACGCCTTCCGTTTCCGTTTCAGAATACGAAGACGGCAGCTTATCGTCGTGGGTGAACAGGGAACGGTTCCAGGCCTACCTCCAGATCGATGGCTTCACCCTCTACGAACTCGGAGAAACCGGTAAGCGTCCAGCACTCCGCCTCCAACCTCCACCCGACTGACTGAGAGAGCAATGAGAACCAACGCAGACCGGTGGGGGGGGGGGGTCAGATCCAGGGGCAGATTAGACTCTAAATGTTCAGAAGTAGATAAAAACCGTAATGTGGTGCAGCCTTAAAACGTCCACACGCACTTCTCCTAACGTCCTCCACCCTCCTAACGTCCCGCCTCGGTCCATTACGGCCCCGGATCCATTACGCTCCATCATCTCGCCGTGTCTGACGGTGTAAACTTACCCAGCTCTTTAGTGGAAGTGCCTCCGCACCCTGCTGAATCACGCCGTTATTTAATCAGCCAATCACGAGGGAGCGTCGTGGTGTGGACCGCGGTACGGCGGCGTGGTCACGGCTCTCGCGTCCGGCAGATCGGCGGTTGATCTCATCGATCGGATTTCACTTGTAGGAAGATTGTTAACACCCGAGTGGCTGCTGACCTGAGCGTTAGAACTTCGGAACGGTACATTTATTCTGTACGCTGCTGTTCCAAAGCCCCCCTCCCCCCTCCATACTAATGATGATGGAGGTCGGTCACTGGATCATCAGACGTCTCACAGTCTGTAACGGATCCTGATGTAGTTTCTGTACAAAGCTGTGAAAAGTTTTCTGGATTGGAAGATTACTTGGACATTTGAGGGCAATCTAGTGTGTCATGTTGCCCCATTGACAGGTTTTATTCATCGTGACTTACAAATTGCCCAGCTGAAAGGTGGGAGGAGTCAGAGGGTAGAATCCGGGATGATGCTGCATCCCTGGAGTGTTAAGGGTCTTGCTTAAGGGCCCGCATCTTAGTGGTTTTTGGGTTCAAACCACCAACCAACGTATCTATGTAAGCTTGTAATCCAGGGGATTTTTTACACAGACAATTGAGGGCAATCTAGTATGTCATGTTGCCCCACTGACAGGTTTTTGAGCTTTAAGTGGAAGGAGACCCAGGCTGTTGGCTGTGGGGTCACAGTACTGCCCCCTGTGCCTCCTGCTGGTAATCAGAACCATTTCTTTATTTTCTATTTTGTTCACAATGCAGCAGGGACGTCACATGGTCACAGCTATTATTCATCGTGACCCACAAGTTGCCCAGCTGAAAGGTGGGAGGGGTCAGAGGGCAGAATCCGGGATGATGCTGCATCCCTGGAGCGTTAAGGGTCTTGCTTAAGGGCCCGCACCTTAGTGGTTTTTGGGTTCGAACCACCAACCGATGTAACTGATCCTGAAAACAGTGAAAAATCCCCTGGATTACAAGCTTAGGTAGACAATTGAGGGCAATCTAGACTGTCATGTTGCCCCCATTGACAGGTTTTTGAGCTGTAAGTGGAAGGAAAGACAGACTGTCGACTGTGGGGTCACAGTACTGCCCCCTGCTGGTAATCAGAACCATATCTTTTATATTCTATTTTGTTCACAATGCAAAAGGGACGTCATATGGTCACAGCTTTTATTCATCGTGACTTACAAGTTGCCCAGCTGAAAGGTGGGAGGGGTCAGAGGGCAGGATCCGGGATGATGCTGCATCCCTGGAGCGTTAAGGGTCTTGCTTAAGGGCCTGCACCTTAGTGGTTTTTGGGTTCGAACCACCAACCGATGTAACTGATCCTGAAAACAGTGAAAAATCCCCTGGATTACAAGCTTACTTCGACATTTGAGGGCAATCTAGAGTGTCATGTTGCCCCACTAACTGGTTTTTGAGCTTTAAGTGGAAGGAGGAGACCCAGGCTGTTGGCTGTGGGGTCACAATACTGCCCCCTGTGCCTCCTGCTGGTAATCAGAACCATATCTTTATATTCTGTTTTGTTCACAATGCAAAAGGGACGTCATATGGTCACAGCTTTTATTCATCGTGACCCACAAGTTGCCCAGCTGAAAGGTGGGAGGGGTCAGAGGGCAGAATCCGGGATGATGCTGCATCCCTGGAGCGTTAAGGGTCTTGCTTAAGGGCCCGAAACTTAGTGGTTTTTGGGTTCGAACCGCCAACCGATGTAACTGATCCTGAAAATAGTGAAAAATCCTCTGGATTACAAGCTTACATAGACAATTGAGGGCAATCTAGAGTGTCATGTTGCCCCCACTGACCCCACTCACTGTTTTTGAGCTGTAAGTGGAAGGAGACCCATGATGTTGGCTGTGGGGTCACAATACTGCCCCCTGCTGCTGATCAGGTGATCAGATCCGGGCAGGATCTGAGGACTGAGGACAGAGGGCAGGATCCGGGATGACGCTGCATCCCTGGAGCATTAAAGGTTAAGATTCTTGCTTAAGGGGCCATGACTTGGTGTTTTTTTTGGGTTCGAACCGCCAAACTATGCATCTAATCAGACTCCTGTTCATGGTCTGGATCACGAGCTCTCCACCCAGCTCCGGGCCCGACGGCTGAATGGTATCCAAAAGTGGGCGTGGCCTTAAAATCCACAAAAGGAAGGCAGCTTCATCAACACCATTTTTATTTTATTATTATTTTAACTATTTATCTCCATGTGACCTCTGAGGCGTTTGTTTTGGTCTCCTCTTTTGAAACAGGGAAGCTGGTGGCCATCGCGATCATCAACGAGAAGGACGCCACGGACGAAAGCTCGAGGTACGAGAGTCATTCACGTCCTTCAGAATCGTAGAAAAACATTTCCCAAAAACCGGAGCCTCTCCCAGGAACAGCTGTGAAGTTCTCCGAGCACAGTCCTCGCTCTTGTTAAAATTCAGTCCACGCCGTTTGTCCCCCCCCCCCACCCTGTGTGTTCCCTCAGGTTAAAGAACCTCATCCAGCGGGTCTCCACCGAGTACAGAGAGGACTTCAACAGGTAAATATAACGAGGGGGAAACCTGCGGGGCCAAGCTCTGAAATTAGGAAGAAATGTGTCGAAGCTGAAAGCCTTTCAATGGTTCCTGTTACGGTTCCTCTTGGGGGTTCCTTTAAAGTCGGCCGGCTTTGGTTTCCTCGGGTTTAGATACGAGTGCAGGCAGACGGTTCCATCTTTAACTGTGTGTTAATTACACATGACTTAATCCCATTCGCGCATTTACAGGTCCTGTCGAAAGTTTGGACACGCCCCCTTTCTGCTCCACTTGCAGTAAAGATGGACTTTGTAGTTCTACAATTCCATTCTGTAGTCCATCTGTGTGTGTTGTACAGTACATACTGTGTACTCTGTTCTAATGCTCAGAACCCCAATAGTACCACCACAGAGCAGGGGTTATTGGGTGGGTGATTTATTCCTATCCCAGCAGTGTCACTGAGGTGTTTAAATGAAACTCCAGCAGCACTGCTGCTCTAAACTCCCCCCCCCCCCCCACCACCACCACATCAGTGTCACTGCAGAACTGACCATAAACAATCCACCACCCAAATGATACCCGTTCTGTGATGAGAAGAGAACCAACAGGGGACGAACAACAACAAAGAACACAGATGGACTACAGAACATTGGGTTTACTCTGTTCTTTAATGGTCCAGATCCCAATAATACCAGAACCTTATTATTTGGGTGGCGCATTATTCTCAGGAACCGACCCTCTGCACATTTTAATATGCGCTGTTTCATTAGTGCATTTAATACGTTAGAAAAACAATAATACAACCAAATGTGGCTCAAAATTAACATTACGGTTTATATATATATATGTGTGTATCTGTATATTAAAAAAAACATTGTTTTTTTGTGGTTTTGTTTACAGCGTTGCACAAATTAACTCTTTCTGACCTGCGTTTTTATTGTTATTGTCACTTTAATGGCTTCCCGTTATGAGCCACCGTAAACTCACTTAGCCAATAACGGATTCTGATTCAAGTTAGGAGAGAAAATACGGCCCTCCGGAGCCCCGCGGAGAGAAAGAAATGAGATTTGACCCTCAGCCAAATAAAATCCATAGTTCCTGTGAGATGCCACTGAACTCGTGATATTGCCTTTTATGTTTTTCGTATTTTGGATCCTGACGCATTTGAAATGAGGCCAGAATATGCTCGCTTTTAGGTTCAACGTTAGAACGGCATCAAAACATCACCACCATACATTAACACGTCATAATAATAATAATAGTAATATTAGTGATGCAGCTTGATTTGGGGCGTGTCAAAACGAGTGCGCACAACGCACGCTCTGACTCTTAATTCATGGGTGTGTTTTAACGTTTAATAAACCAATCAGCGTGTCGACGTTGTTCTCCGTCGGCGGTGCAACTGGGTTTTAGCGATACGCCAGAAATGTACCTGAACACGCCTCATTTGGAGACGGCCACGCCCGTCGGGGGGAGATGTATTCACATGCAGCGTTGCTATTTAAACGACGCAGGAGGAAGGCGGGACAGTAGACAGTAGAGGTGACTGACATCTGGAGAGGTGGTTTTCAGTCAGTGGTGACCCTGTATTTTCCGTTGCCATGGTAGCAGTAAGCCACAAATGTACCTGAACACACCTCATTTGGAGACGGCCACGCCCGTCGGGGGGAGATGTATTCGCATGCAGCGTTGCTATTTAAACGCCGCAGGAGGAAGGCGGGACAGTAGATAGTAGAGGTGACTGACGTTTGGAGAGGTGGTTTTCAGTCAGTGGTGACCCTGTATTTTCCGTTGCCATGGTAGCAATAAGCCAGAAATGTACCTGAACACGCCTCATTTGGAGACAGCCACGCCCGTCGGGGGAGATGTATTCACACGCAGCGTTGCTATTTAAACGCTGCAGGAGGAAGGTAGGACAGTAGACAGTAGTGGTGACTGATGTCTGGAGAGGTTGTTTTCAGTCAGTGGTGACCCGTTGCCATGGTAGCAATAAGCCACAAATGTACCTGAACACGCCTCATTTGGAGACGGCCACGCCCGTCGGTGGGAGATGTATTCACACGCAGCGTTGCTATTTAAACTCCGCAGGAGGAAGGCGGGACAATAGCCTGTTTGCGAGGTGACTTGCGTCTGGAGAGGTTGTTTTCAGTCAGTGGTGACCCGTTGCCATGGTAGCAATAAGCCACAAATGTACCTGAACGCGCCTCATTTGGGGAGATGTATTCACATGCAGCGTTGCTATTTAAACGACGCAGGAGGAAGGCGGGACAGTAGCCTGTTTGCGAGGTGACTGACGTCTGGAGAGGTGGTTTTCAGTCAGTGGTGACCTGTTGCCATGGTAGCAATAAGCCACAAATGTACCTGAACAAGCCTCATTTGGAGACGGCCACGCCCGTCGAGGGGAGATGTATTCACACGCAGCGTTGCTATTTAAACGGCACAGATGTAAAGCGGGACAACGGACTGTTGATGGAGTGTATGATGGAGGTGAATTGTGATTGGTGGCAGAAAAACGATGTCATTTGTAAAAATGCTAAATTTTAACGGCTTGAAAATACAAACTCCCGAGTTCTAAGTGTGGAGTCTCTGCAAAGCGCTGCTCTGACCTGGCTTTGGAAAGTAGAACCTTCCTAAAGCGATGACATCCTGCCCCCCCCCCCCCCCCCAAACCTCAGTATAAATATTCACACCCTCATCCCTTGGTCGGCGGTGCAGCTCGTCTTTGTGCTGCAGGCTGTTTGGTTTATTTATGCTCCTGCACCTGAATCCTGGAGTTGCATTACTGCTGCAGCCCTGCAGAGGTGCAGCCCTGCAAAGCGCCGGGTGGTGGTGGTGGGGTTTTCTTTTTGGGGCTGGCACTCACAGCCTCCATCCTGCTGGCACGGCGGGCCTTTGGACCCATCTTGAGAACTGCTTCTTTGTTGATTGGCCGGGGCCACGAGCCTCGTTGCACATGAGGGGGCGCCGCCGCCGCTGCTGGAGTGACCTCCTGAAGTTCAGGTGTATGCAGAGTGCAGGGTTCTGTGGTTTCAATCTGCAGATCAGAGCAGGGTGGATGAGGGGAGCGTGAGCGGATTTAAATGTGGGGATGAGGATCCGAATCGATGTCCGGTGCCGACTGGAAGCCGCAGAACCGTGAGAGGACCGTGGGGTTGATGTTCCATGCGAGTGGCTGATCAAAACCATGTGACTCTTTGCAGGAATTTCCAGTTTGGTCATATGGATGGAAACGACTACATCAACAGCCTCATCATGGGGTGAGTACCGAATCCACACATCCATCCATTACCTTCCACTTTATCCTCTATTAGGGTCGCGGGGGGGTTCCCCATTCCCATCCAGGGGAGAACGTTTCGGGCGCTGGGCAGATACACCCAGGACAGGATGCCAATCTATCACTGGGCACACACTCACTCTATATGGGGCAATTTTGAGAACTCAATTGACTCGATCCATGTTTTTGGGCTGTGGGAGGAAACCGGAGAACCCGGAGGAAACCCACACGGACATGGGGAAAACATGCAAACTCCACCCAGATTGGGATTCGAACCGGGAATCCCTAGCGCTGAGAGGAGAACATGCTAAACCACTAAGGCACCGTGCCGCCAGCGTCCTGCATCGAACTAATAAATAAAATAAAATAATACAAACGGAGAGATTTCTATTTAAATATGAAATAAATGACGATTTTGTATTTGCGTGTGTAATGTTTCACATTGAAGTACGATCAAGGGTCGAAGACGATAATGCAGCGCCATCTACAGTTTTGGAGGAAGTATTATGTGTGCGGCGGTATCATAAACGCATCAATGGAAACTCTGCGGACGTCTCGATGCATCGAATGGCCGGCTGTGTAATCGATGCCTCGATATAAATTGATCGATGATTCCACCCGTAACTCTTGGTTATCTCTGGCGTTCTCAAATACATCGTGATTTAAATCGATGTTCTAGCAGACCTTTCTCTTTGCCGTTGTCTCTCGTGGAACGTTTTTTGCCGACGGGGCTCTTTAATTAAACGCGCGTTGTCATTCACAGAGGCGTCACTTTGATGTTTGACACAATGAGCCTCCTCGTTGGTTGCGTGGACGTCTCCGTGCGCGAGTTCAGAGTGGGTTGTTGATGCGAATCGCAGAGCTGAGCACGGTTTATTCACTCGGGTTCTGCGTCGGTTCTGTATTCTGAGTGGAACCCCGAGAGCAGTCTGAGGATTAACGGATGGACGTGCCGGTCCGTCGGCGAGCGCTGATCCCGTCCTCCGGCGGCGTCACGGATGGACGCCTGCACCACGCCGTTATCTGATGTCATTTTATGCGATTATATTGAGGAAGCAACATAACAACCACGGGGCAGATGCCTGATCATGCCATGCTGACGGGTGGCCCTCAAAGCCCCGCCTCAGAACTACAAATGAGGGCCCTTGTCCCAGATGTGCTGTGATCCATCGTGCTGGGGTGCCTTGTGTTTGCTTAACGCCTGAAAACATTTCCACAGAACAATGCTGCCACCACCGTGCTTCACCGTGACCCCGCCGTTACCGTGCTGAACCTCGGCCCGGGTTCTGGCCGCGTCGCCATGTTTACGGACGTCTGCGCAGGACCGCCGACCGTCCCGTCTCTCGTTAGATTCCTGGCGGATCAAGCGTTGTACGTTTATTGTTCTTCCGTCGGAGATCGTTGCCTTTTATGGAACGTTGGGAGGAAATCTATATACGGTGTCGGGGATTTAAAAAAAAATCTGTTGGGCTAGCGGGTGGGTGGTGGTGTGGTTGGAGGGTTAGCGGTGGGTGGGGGTGTGGTTGGAGGGTGTGGGGGTGGGTTTGGAGGGTTAGCGGGTGGGTGGGGTGGGTTTGGAGGGTTAGCGGGTGGGTGGGGGTGTGGTTGGAGGGTTAGCGGGTGGGTGGGGGTGTGGTTGGAGGGTGTGGGGGGTGGGTTGGAGGGTTAGCGGGTGGGTGGGGGTGTGGTTGAGGGTTAGCGGGTGGATGGGGGTGTGGTTGGAGGGTTAGCGGGTGGGTGGGGGTGGGTTTGGAGGGTTAGCGGGTGGGTGGGGGTGTGGTTGGAGGTTAGCGGGTGGGTGGGGGTGTGGTTGGAGGGTTAGCGGGTGGGTGGGGGTGTGGTTGGAGGGCTAGCGGGTGGGTGGGGGTGTGGTTGGAGGGTTAGCGGGTGGATGGGGGTGTGGTTGGAGGGGTTAGCGGGTGGGTGGGGGGGGGTTTGGAGGGTTAGCGGGTGGTGGGGGTGTGGTTGGAGGGTTAGCGGGTGGGTGGGGGTGGGTTTGGAGGGTTAGCGGTGGGTGGGGGTGTGGTTGGAGGGCGGGTGGGTGGGGGTGTGGTTGGAGGGTTAGCGGGTGGGTGGGGGTGTGGTTGGAGGGTTAGCGGGTGGGTGGGGTGGGTTTGGAGGGTTAGCGGGTGGGTGGGGGGTGTGGTTGGAGGGTTAGCGGGGTGGGTGGGGGTGTGGTTGGAGGGTTAGCGGGTGGGTGGGGGTGGGTTTGGAGGGTTAGCGGGTGGGTGGGGGTGGGTTTGGAGGGTTAGCGGGTGGGTGGGGGTGTGGTTGGAGGGTTAATGTGTGGTTGGTGGGGGTGTGGCTGGTGGGTTAGTGGGTGGGTGGGGGAGAGGTTGGTGGGTTAATGTGTGGCTGGTGGGTTAGTGGGTGGGGGTGTGGTGTATGAGAAAGTATGGGTTTCAGTTTACTCTTTAGCATGTTCTCCTCTCAGCGTCGGGTCCCAATCTGGGTGGAGTTTCCATGTTCTCCCCGTATCCGCGTGGGTTTCCTCCGGGTTCTCCGGTTTCCTCGCACGGTCCACAACGAGGCTTTAAGGTGAATTGAAGGCTCTAAATTGCCCCATATAGCATATGTCTGAGTCTGAAATGTTCTCCCATGGATGGGCGTGGACACCCCCCCCCCCCCCCCCCCGGCGACCTTGGTAGAGGATTAAGTGAAAGATGAATGAATGAATTGACTCTTAATTGTTAAACGAGGTTTTAATTTACAGAGAAGCTGACGGTCTTAATGAGCGTCTTCACGCCCGAAACCTGAGCGCATGTATTTCTCTCTCACCTCCGCAGAGAGGTCCCGGTTCCATCTGTGATCATCCTCAACACGTCTAATGAGCAGTACTTCCTGCCCGCCGAGTCGGTGGAGAACCTGGAGCAGCTGATCGCGTTCATCCGGAGCGTTCTGGACGGAAGCGCCGAGGTACGGCAACCTCCCGCCGACCGTTCTGTAACGCCACCTCGTCCTCTGTCTCCATACCTGTTCTCCTGATTTCATAGATCCCATAGCAGAGCTGCAGTGTAGTTCTGGTACACGTGTGCCGATGGTTCTCGTTTCATCACATACGTTCGTTTTCATCACGCTGAACGTTAAAAAAAACACACGGAACCCAGAACCCTCCCGCATCGGGTCGCGTTTGGCCCCGCGCCCGCGCCGCAGCCGGATTAATGGCCGCGCCGTCTGTGAAATGAGTCGCGCTTTGGGGTTTTTTTGTCTCGCTGCCAAGAAATAAATGAGCCGGCGGTGCGGCGGCGCGTTGGAGATGTATATCGAATGAGAACGTTGATGAAGCGCCGGGTGGCGGTCTCCTCCGCTCGCTCCAAAGACGATAAAATTGCCTTTCCATCTCCTTATCTTCCAGGCTTAGTGTTTAGCACGTTCTCCTCTCAGCGCTACGGATTCCCGGTTCGAATCCCAATCTGGGTGGAGTTTCCATTTTCTCCCCGTGTCCGCGTGTGTTTCCTCCCACAGTCCAAAAACATGGATCAAGTCAATTGAGTTCTCCAAATTGCCCCATATAGAGTGTGTCTGTTTGAGTGAGTGTGTGTCCAGTGATAGATTGGCGTCCTGTCCTGAGTGTATCTGCCCAGTGCCCGAAACGTTCTCCCCTGGATGGGCATGGGGAACCCCACCGCAGCCCTAATAGAGGATAAAGCGAGAGATAATGAATGAATGAATCTCCTTATCTTCGGACTCCTGGAACCCTCGCAGTACCGTACCTCCATGGCAACATTGGAGAACCCAAACTTCACCTTCGGCGTGTCCGCGTGGGTTTCCTCCGGGTTCTCCGGTTTCCTCTCACAGTACAAAAACATGGATCAAGTCAATTGAGTTCTCCAAATTGCCCCATATAGAGTGTGTCTGTGTGAGTGAGTGTGTGTCCAGTGATAGATTGGCCCCCTGTCCTGGATGTATCTGCCCAGCGCCCGAGACGTTCTCCCCTGGATGGGCATGGGGAACCCCTCCGCGACCCAA
>JAFMOC010000168.1:715000-843855 GCA_019802505.1 Corydoras sp. C115
GCCCAGCGCCTGAAACGTTCTCCCCTGGATGGGCATGCGGAACCCAACCGCGAACCCTAATAGAGGATAAAGCGGAAGATGATGGATGGATGGATATATTTATTGACGATAAGTGAATAAATATAAAAGTTGCCCTTTTGAAGCCTTTCTAAACTTTGCGGGTTGCTGTTGTCCTTGAGTCGCCGTGTACATGAGCTCACAGACGGCTGTAATTGGTCAGCTTCCACGAGCGTGTTGAGTGTGAGGGCCGTTAGTTCTCAGTTGTCAGATTGGATTATTCGCCTCTCTCTCTGTTTTTCACACTTTGTCCGTTTCGTCTCCTCCACCTTTAAAAACTGCAGACCGCGCTTGTTTACGGGGGACGGGGGACGCGTCAGGATCGGTCCGTCTGTCTCGCACCCGAGCGTCCCCTCTGGGGTTCAGAGACAGAAGCTGGCGGTGGTCCTGCTGTCTGCGAGCGCTTTGCATTGCAGATTGATTTTAATGAACTGATGATGTAATGCAAAACCTTCACCCTGAACCCGAGCTCAGGGTCAGATACCGCAGGGGGTCTGGAGTCTAACTACCCCCCCACCCCCCCAATCTCAATCCTAATCCCAATTCTGTCCATCACCACCGAGTCCCGCTCTGTGCTGCCTTGACTTTTTACAGAACAAAGAGTTCATTCATCCAGCCTTCTGCTTTATCATCTACTGATGGGGGGGGTGTCCCCATTCCCCATTCCCAACAGGAAGGGGGTCCCCATTCCCCATTCCCAACAGGGGGGGGGTCCCCATTCCCCATTCCCAACAGGGGGGGGGTCCCCATTCCCCATTCCCCATTCCCAACAGGGGGGGGGGTCCCCATTCCCCATTCCCAACAGGGGGGGGGGTCCCCATTCCCCATTCCCAACAGGGGGGGTCCCCATTCCCCATTCCCAACAGGGGGGGTCCCCATTCCCCATTCCCAACAGGGGGGGGGGGTGTCCCCATTCCCCATTCCCAACAGGGGGGGGGTGTCCCCATTCCCCATTCCCAACACGGGGGGGGTGTCCCCATTCCCAACAGGGGGGGTCCCCAGTCCCCATTCCCAACAGGGGGGGGTCCCCATTCCCCATTCCCAACAGGGGGGGGTCCCCATTCCCCATTCCCAACAGGGGGGGGTCCCCATTCCCCATTCCCAACAGGGGGGGTCCCCATTCCCCATTCCCAACAGGGGTGGGGTGTCCCCATTCCCCATTCCCAACAGGGGGGGGTGTCCCCATTCCCCATTCCCAACACGGGGGGGGTGTCCCCATTCCCAACAGGGGGGGTCCCCATTCCCCATTCCCAACACGGGGGGGGTCCCCAGTCCCCATTCCCAACACGGGGGGGTGTCCCCATTCCCAACAGGGGGGGGGGGGTCCCCATTCCCAACAGGGGGGGGGTCCCCATGCCTAACCAGGGGGGAACGTTTTTGGCAGATGCACCAGGACAGGGTGCCAATCCATCGCTGTTCACACACACACTTACAGACTATATGGGGCAATTTGGAGCATTCAATTGACCTTGAATTCACGTTTTTGGACCACGCGTACACGGGTAGAACACGGGAACGCCACCCAGTTCGGGATTCCAACCTGAATCCCCAGCGCTGAGAGGAGAACATGCCAACCATTCCACTTGACGGAGGTTTTAGATTTAGGGCTCGACGTTCCGAACGTTGTCTTCGCTTCAAGGTGAAAGAAGGATGTTGCCATGGCGATGTCCGTCCCGGTCACATGGGTCACATGTAAACATCCTTCACTCACATCACATTCCAACAGCAGAAAGTATTGGGCATGTTTGTTTGTATTTGGTATGTTCTCCTCTTCCCCGACACCACGGGTTCATGTAAGGAATAGTAATCCGTGTCCTGTCCTCTCTCAGAACTGCCCCGTTTTACTACTGCGTCTCCTCCCTTATCGGTCTCTCCATCCTCTGCCTCGTATTTAGGTCCTCTCCCTCTTCTCTGCTGACATGATCTCCCCCCCCCCCCCCCCAACCCCCCCCCCCCCGATCAGGAGCCCGGCTGTAATCCGTAACGCAAGCACAGCCGTCACCCCTCAGCAAACACATCTTTAAAGTGGATGTTCCGATTCAGGTTTTCGTTCTTCAAAGGGTTAACTCCGCCCTCTGGGGGCTCTGTCCGTACACCCCTGTGTGTCTGGTTAACATCACGTTCTAGAGTCGGGAACGTCGGTTCTAGAGTAAAGACCGAGGGAACGGTTCTGTGTTTCGCTTTAATTCAGCCGTCTCCATTAGATGGCGCCCTCTTTCCCCCGGCCGTAAACCTCCTCCTCGGCCTTCCTCTCCTCCACCTGCACCTTACCACCAAAATAAATCCCACCCCTCCTCTGCAGACTGCCCCACCCACGCTAGTCCCGCCTCCTTTGCGTCCTATCCCGGCCCTCCCTGCCGGTCCTGAGTGTTTATTGATGATGTTTTCGTGATCGACAGAGGGGGCTGTGCAGTCAGCAGGCTGATGCGGTGCACAGTTGGGGTTGCCATGGTCACCTGATGAGCGCCACCTTGTGAACACCGGCATTCTTTTAATTTGACGGAGATTAATGATGCCCCTCCGGGTTCCACGCTCTGCTCTGTATGCTTTCTGTTTGCCGCTGCCGCCCGCTGTTGGTCTAATTTAAGGAACCCGTGACCCCCCCCCCGCCCCTCCCCCCCGCTGTGTTGTTTTATCTGCGTGCCCTCTGCCTCGGGTGCCGCGGCGTCCTGTAATGAGGCCCACAACCACAGGGGGCAGACATGAGTGCTCCCGGAGACCCTGTTGGTTCTTGAATTCTTGATGTTTTATTAATATTTAATATTTCTCTCTTTTCTTTTATTATTAATTATTGATTAATACGTCTGTGTATTTCTATACATGATGAGATGCGGACGGATGGAGACGTGAAGAGATGGAGGGGAACATGGGGTGGAGGGATGTGAGGATGGAAGCGTGACGAGATGGAGAGATGTCCAGATGAAGATGTTCTAGATGGGGTGTTTGGATGGATGTGTGTTGAGGTCGAGAGTTGTGTAGATGGAGATTGGGAGACACAAGAACACGATCCACACAGAACTGTTCCTCCACCACCACCACCACCCCACAAGAACATGATCCACACAGAACTGTTCCTCCATCACCACCACCACCCCACAAGAACACGATCCACACAGAACTGTTCCTCCACCACCACCACCACCCCACAAGAACACGATCCACACAGAACTGTTCCTCCACCACCATCACCCCACTAAAACACGATCCACACAGAACTGTTCCTCCATCACCACCACCACCACCCCACAAGAACATGATCCACACAGAACTGTTCCTCCATCACCACCACCACCACCCCACAAGAACATGATCCACACAGAACTGTTCCTCCACCACCATCACCCCACTAAAACACGATCCACACAGAACTGTTCCTCCATCACCACCACCACCACCCCACAAGAACATGATCCACACAGAACTGTTCCTCCACCACCATCACCCCACTAAAACACGATCCACACAGAACTGTTCCTCCACCACCACACCACAAGAACATGATCCACACAGAACTGTTCCTCCACCACCCCACAAGAACATGATCCACACAGAATTGTTCCTCCATCACCACCACCACCCCACAAGAACATGATCCACACAGAACTGTTCCTTCACCACCACCACCCCACAAGAACATGATCCAGACAGAACTGTTCCTCCATCACCACCACCACCCCACAAGAACACGATCCACACAGAACTGTTCCTCCATCACCACCACCCCACAAGAACATGATCCACACAGAATTGTTCCTCCACCACCCCACAAGAACATGATCCACACAGAACTGTTCCTCCATCACCACCACCCCACAAGAACTTGATCCACACAGAACTGTTCTTCCATCACCACCACCCCACAAGAACATGATCCACACAGAACTGTTCCTCTATCACCACCACCACCCCACAAGAACATGATCCACACAGAACTGTTCCTCCACCACCCCACAAGAACATGATCCACACAGAACTGTTCCTCCATCATCACCACCACCACCCCACAAGAACACGATCCACACAGAACTGTTCCTCCATCACCACCACCCCACAAGAACATGATCCACACAGAACTGTTCCTCCACCACCACCACCACCCCACAAGAACATGATCCACCCAGAACTGTTCCTCCATCACCACCACCATCCCACAAGAACACGATCCACACAGAACTGTTCCTCCATCACCACCACCACCCCACAAGAACATGATCCACACAGAACTGTTCCTCCATCACCACCACCATCCCACAAGAACACGATCCACACAGAACTGTTCCTCCATCACCACCACCACCCCACAAGAACATGATCCACACAGAACTGTTCCTCCATCACCACCACCATCCCACAAGAACACGATCCACACAGAACTGTTCCTCCACCACCACCACCCCACAAGAACATGATCCACACAGAACTGTTCCTCCATCACCACCACCCCACAAGAACATGATCCACACAGAACTGTTCCTCCATCACCACCACCATCCCACAAGAACATGATCCACACAGAACTGTTCCTCCACCACCACCACCCCACAAGAACATGATCCACACAGAACTGTTCCTCCATCACCAACCACACCCCACAAGAACATGATCCACACAGAACTGTTCCTCCATCACCACCACCACCCCACAAGAACATGATCCACACAGAACTGTTCCTCCATCACCACCACCACCCCACAAGAACATGATCCACACAGAATTGTTCCTCCATCACCACCACCACCCCACAAGAACATGATCCACACAGAACTGTTCCTCCACCACCATCACCCCACTAAAACACGATCCACACAGAACTGTTCCTCCATCACCACCACCACCACCCCACAAGAACATGATCCACACAGAACTGTTCCTCCATCACCACCACCACCACCCCACAAGAACACGATCCACACAGAACTGTTCCTCCATCACCACCACCACCCCACAAGAACATGATCCACACAGAACTGTTCCTCCACCACCACCACCCCACAAGAACACGATCCACACAGAACTGTTCCTCCATCACCACCACCACCCCACAAGAACATGATCCACACAGAACTGTTCCTCCATCACCACCACCACCACCCCACAAGAACACGATCCACACAGAACTGTTCCTCCATCACCACCACCACCCCACAAGAACATGATCCACACAGAACTGTTCCTCCACCACCACCACCCCACAAGAACACGATCCACACAGAACTGTTCCTCCATCACCACCACCACCCCACAAGAACATGATCCACACAGAACTGTTCCTCCACCACCACACCACAAGAACATGATCCACACAGAACTGTTCCTCCACCACCCCACAAGAACATGATCCACACAGAATTGTTCCTCAATCACCACCACCACCCCACAAGAACATGATCCACACAGAACTGTTCCTTCACCACCACCACCCCACAAGAACATGATCCAGACAGAACTGTTCCTCCATCACCACCACCACCACCCCACAAGAACACGATCCACACAGAACTGTTCCTCCATCACCACCACCCCACAAGAACATGATCCACACAGAATTGTTCCTCCACCACCCCACAAGAACATGATCCACACAGAACTGTTCCTCCATCACCACCACCCCACAAGAACTTGATCCACACAGAACTGTTCTTCCATCACCACCACCCCACAAGAACATGATCCACACAGAACTGTTCCTCTATCACCACCACCACCCCACAAGAACATGATCCACACAGAACTGTTCCTCCACCACCACCCCACAAGAACATGATCCACACAGAACTGTTCCTCCATCATCACCACCACCACCCCACAAGAACACGATCCACACAGAACTGTTCCTCCATCACCACCACCCCACAAGAACATGATCCACACAGAACTGTTCCTCCATCACCACCACCCCACAAGAACATGATCCACCCAGAACTGTTCCTCCATCACCACCACCATCCCACAAGAACACGATCCACACAGAACTGTTCCTCCATCACCACCACCACCCCACAAGAACATGATCCACACAGAACTGTTCCTCCATCACCACCACCATCCCACAAGAACACGATCCACACAGAACTGTTCCTCCATCACCACCACCACCCCACAAGAACATGATCCACACAGAACTGTTCCTCCATCACCACCACCACCCCACAAGAACATGATCCACACAGAACTGTTCCTCCATCACCACCACCCCACAAGAACATGATCCACACAGAACTGTTCCTCCATCACCACCACCACCACCCCACAAGAACATGATCCACACAGAACTGTTCCTCCATCACCACCACCCCACAAGAACATGATCCACCCAGAACTGTTCCTCCATCACCACCACCATCCCACAAGAACACGATCCACACAGAACTGTTCCTCCATCACCACCACCACCCCACAAGAACATGATCCACACAGAACTGTTCCTCCATCACCACCACCATCCCACAAGAACACGATCCACACAGAACTGTTCCTCCACCACCACCACCCCACAAGAACATGATCCACACAGAACTGTTCCTCCATCACCACCACCCCACAAGAACATGATCCACACAGAACTGTTCCTCCATCACCACCACCATCCCACAAGAACACGATCCACACAGAACTGTTCCTCCACCACCACCACCCCACAAGAACATGATCCACACAGAACTGTTCCTCCATCACCACCACCCCACAAGAACATGATCCACACAGAACTGTTCCTCCACCACCACCACCCCACAAGAACATGATCCACACAGAACTGTTCCTCCATCACCACCACCACCCCACAAGAACATGATCCACACAGAACTGTTCCTCCATCACCACCACCACCCCACAAGAACATGATCCACACAGAACTGTTCCTCCATCACCACCACCCCACAAGAACACGATCACAGGACCCGAAAGTTCCGACGCGGCAATGGAGTGGAACGGAGTCACATGACCAGAAGACGTGGAGAGCAGGAGAATTTAAAAGGGAACGTTCTGAATGGAGAACTCGAGATAAAACGGAATGTTGCAACTGGATGTTCCTTTGATCTTTCCCTTTAATGTGGAGCAGCGTGCGCGGCGCCCTCCTGCCTCGGCGTTTTCAGTGCGGTGTGCAGAGCGACGAGGCTGCGACGCTCATGTCGTTTACGCCACGCCACGCGTTACTCACGCTGAACCTGAGAGCAGAAGAAACGCGGGAATGATCAGAGCGCCGGCCATCGGTCAGACGTATCGATTTCCACTGACCCCCCCTCTGAGGGAACGAAATGTCGCCTACAGAACCTCTAAGAAACGTTGGATGCAACAATAAAGGTGGAGAACCCACAGTTCCACCAGAGCTCTGATTCTGTACTTTAATTCCTTTGTGGAATTATTTATACTGGGTGACATGCTGGTTCCATGTTCTCCCCGTGTCCGCGTGGGTTTCCTCCGGGTTCTCCGGTTTCCTCCCACAGTCCAAAAACATGGATCAAGTCAATTGAGTTCTCCAAATTGCCCCATATAGAGTGTGTGTGAGTGAGTGTGTGTCCAGCGATGGATTGGCGCCCTGTTCTGGGTGTATCTGCTCAGCGCCCGAAAAGTTCTCCCCTGGATGGGCATGGGGAACCCCACTGCGACCCTAATAGAGGATAAAGCGGAAGATAATGGATGGATGGATGGACATGCTGGTGTGATGGTTAGCATGTTCTCCTCTCAGCGCTGGAGGTCCAGGTTCGAATCCCAATCTGGATGGAGTCTCCATGTTCTCCCCGGGTTCCATCCGCAGTCCAAAAACATGGATTCAAGTAAATTTATTCATTCATTATCTTCCGCCTTATCCTATATTAGGGTTGCGGGGGGGGGGGTTCCCCATCCACTTCCAGGGGAGAACATTTCGGGCACTGGGCAGATACACCCAGGATAGGACACCAATCTATCACTGGGAACACACTCTATATGGGTCAATTTGGAGAATTCAATTGACTTGTTCCATGTTTTTGGACTGTGAGAGGAAACCGGAGAACCCGGAGAAAACCCACGCAGACACGGGGAGAACATGGAAACTTTGGCGGGTTGCTATTTTCACGGTGCAGCTAGCTGGACTCAATGCGCCGCTCCATGAGGTTCTCCATGTGAGTGTGAATGGAGGACCCACAGTGTAGTGTGTTCTCCGTACAAACGCAGTCCAATTTAATAGCGTTCAGTTGATTCCAGCGTTCCGCGGCGTTGGACACGACCCTTGGATACGACCGCCGTCTGACTGCCGACGTCTGGTTTGGTTGTTCTCCGTCGGCAGTGCGTCTGGGTTTTAGCGTTACTCCAGAAATTAACCTGAACATCTCATTTAGAGACGGCCACATTCATCGGGGGAGATGTATCCACACGGAGCGTTGCTATTTAAACGCCGCAGGAGGAAGGCGGGGCAGTGGTGTAGGCGGGGTGTGAGAGAGAGCTGCCGTTGCACCACTGTAAAGACGTTTGTTATGTAAGAGCATCTGAATCCCTCATGCTCCTCCACCTGACATTACAGTAACCATGCGGCCCCTGAACACATGCTGGTGTGTGTGTGTGTGTGTGTGTGTGTGTGTGTGTGTTCAGTATGTTCGTTTGCCCAACATGCAGGTGGTATTAACACCCCCCCCCCCCCGCCCATTCCAGACTATTCTGCATACTCAGCAACAGTCTGCTGACAGGTGTGTGTGTGTGTGTGTGTGTGTGTGTGTGTGTGTCGTGCAGTTGAGGCGTCTGATCTGATTTAATGAATATCATTGTAATGAATATGTTAATTTATCTTGACGACTTCACACAAAGTGACGTCAGTGCAAACAGAATCACTTAGCACCTGAGACGGGATAGGCACCAACGATTTCAGGTGTAAATGAATAGAGGGAAGAGTATACATTTAATTAATTGAATGCCGTGTGTGTATATGTGTGTATATGTGTGTGTGTGTGTGTGTGTGTGTGTGTGTGTGTGTGTGTGTGTGTGTGTGTGTGTGTGTGTGTGTGTGTGTGTGTGTGTGTGTGTGTGTGTGTGTGTGTGTGTGTGTGTATCGTCTAGAACCCTAACCCAATTTACAAAACGGGTCATTCCGTTCCTTTAATCTGATTGGCTGACCAGCTCTGAGTGCTTCACATTCATATAATTGGTTGATTATTCGATAGTTTATTTTAAATTAATAAAATACAGATTAGGCGGCATGGTGGCTTAGTGGTTAGCATGTTCTCCTCTCAGCTCTAGGGATTCCCGGTTCGAATCCCCATCTGGGTGGAGTTTCCATGTTCTCCCCGTGTCCGTGTGGGTTTCCTCCGGGTTCTCCGGTTTCCTCCCACAATCCAAAAACGTGGATCAAGTCAATTGAATTCTCAAAATTGCCCCATATACTGTAGAGTGTGTTTGTGTGAGTGAGTGTGTGCCCAGCGATAGATTGGCGCCCTGTCCTGGGTGTATCTGCCCAGCGCCCGAGACGTTCTCCCCTGGATGGGCATGGGGAACCCCACCGCGACCCTAATAGAGGATAAAGCGGAAGATAATGAATGAATGAAAAAACAGATTAAACCGTATAGACTAATATAGACTGCGTTCTGTAATCTGGCCGCTAGATGGCGGTTTTAAGTTATTCGAGGAACCGAAAGTCTGCTTCGCTTTAAAAACCGGACTAGATTACCTCGCGGAAAAGCGGATTATTAACGATTTGGTTTTCAACAAACTCATTTCTGAATCAAACCTTGTTGTTTGAATTATAATACGTTGGTAAGATGTTTATAAAAGCACTAAGACGCTGGAGGTTTAGTTTTTTTAATGAATAAATCACTCCTCTTCATGTCGAGCCTAATAACACCCTCTTTTCTGCTGATTTATTCACAGTAATGCCAGCCTCTCGAACCGCATTGCTTTATTAACGAGCTGAGACACAAATCACAACAATAACGGAATGGATTTATTAACGAGAACTCACAGAGAATGTTTATATTCATGCAAATAAACGGAGAATGCGAGGTAACTAACAAATCCTCCGCCATTTGCCTGCAAAGCATATAGAGTCTGTAGAGAAACACTTACAGCATTTTAAAAAGCCCCGCAGTGGGGCAAATGATCTGCAAACACAAAATATAAATTACTTTTATATTTAAAAATGCACCAAATTAGAGGCAGGGTTCTGTGGAAGCTGTGGAGCATGCAGCAGGAGGGGGCAGATTTCAGCATCCTGTTCCCCCTTCACCGCTGCCAGGTCACAGAGAGTGCTGCAGGTGGGGCACGGTGGTGGGTGGACTGACTGATCACCTATTCAGCCTTTTCAGCTGAGTCTGCGGAATACACGCCGCGCCAAAACCGACTCGGACGAAGCGTCGTGGTGGTGCGTCGTTACCCACGAGACCACCGTGATGATCACCTCTCGCAGAATATTTGCCCACCGTTAGATGTTCAATAAACAGCCTCGGAGATGCAGGTTGTTCCAAACTGATATTAATGCAAGTTACTGAATAGACAACCAAGTGTACCGAAAAATCATCAATGGCGGGCAACCACGATTGATGAGAGAGCTCTGAGGTCTCAAAGGTCCAGCTTCGGTTTATAACTCTTAGGTGGGCTGTCCTTCTTCTGCGTGAGTGAGTGTGACTGGACCTTCCAAATATGGTGGGGACTTCCTGAGCCTCCAGTCCCACTAAAACATTCTGACGGGTCCTGAGACCAGACATTCTGACTCCTTCTCACAGTCATAAAGCAAATGGTCATTCCTACAATTTAAGTTCAAGTTATTTATTTATATAGTGTTTTTTACATCAGTACATTGTCACAAAGCAGCTTTACAGAATGAAAAGCCTTTAAACCCCCAAAGAGCAAGCCGAAGCGACAGCGGCAAGAAAAAACTCCGTTATGTTGTTATTCAGGAAAGAAACCTTGTGAGGACCGAGACTCAGTGGGGGACTCGTCCTCCTTAAGCGGCCAGACAGCAACAACAGTGAAGGACAGTCATGGAGAGATATTTAACAAATGGAAAAACTAACAACTGCAAAACTATATGTGAGTCCATTAGGGGGCGTCCTGCAGGACCGCCAGTCCAATTGATATTCAGGTTCCATCCAGTATTCGTCAGCAGATCCATGGATGAAGATCTGACCACACCTCCAGGAAGCCGGTCACACCTTAAAAGAAACAGCCAAGGAAGACCGTTAGAGCTAATAATAAAGCACGGCATTTAATTAATAAGTAATTGATTGACACAGTGCATCATGTGACTCCGGCATCACTGACCAGAGCAGCAGAACTAAAAGAGGCAGATACTGCAGACTACATAGTTGAGATGACTCCCCAGAATTAACACACACTCATCCCCCATCATTTTTGTCATAACAAAAGCAAAGCGCATTACAAAGTTGACCAAACCTTTCAAATAATGCAATTCGTGTCTTTTTACGTTCATTAAATTCCAACAGGCGGCACGGTGACTTAGTGTTTAGCATGTTCTCCTCTCAGCGCTAGGGATTCCCGGTTCGAATCCCCATCTGGGTGGAGTTTCCATGTTCTCCCCGTGTCTGCGTGGGTTTCCTCCGGGTTCTCCGGTTTCCTCCCACAGTCCAAAAACATGGATCAAGTCAATTGAATTCTCCAAATTGCCCCATATAGAGTGTGTCTGTGTGAGTGAGTGTGTGCCCAGCGATGGATTAGCGCCCTGTCCTGGGTGTATCTGCCCAGCGCCCGAGACGTTCTCCCCTGGATGGGCATGGGGAACCCCACCGCGACCCTAATAGAGGATAAAGCGGGAGATAATGAATGAATGAATGAATAAATTCCAACACCACTCACTAACGTCCTCCACGTCCCGCATTGTGAAGAACGCCCACGCCGTGCCGTACCGCAACCCACCTGCCCCTCCAGATACAGCCGTCTGGCGCAGAGCCCCGTGCTCGCCGTAGGACTCCGAGTGCGCTCGGCCTCATCCATTTTCCTTTCAGTCCGGACCGATTGCCCGGTCTCTCCTGATTACTTCTCCCGCGGTTATATAAAGACTTTGCCACTTCCAGTCAGTCAGCAGTTCTGTGACATGCTGAAAGGCTCTCCGCCCATCCTCTCCGTTCCTCTCCATCTTTCTCCCGCTCCATCACTTTTTAGCTTTTGACCATGTTCTGTGTTTGATATGTCACAGGTTAGACGTGTCGGTAATCGCCTCTGTCAGCATTCCTGTCTGCCCAGCAATGGGCCTGTCAGCTCGGCCTGATGATATCACACTGCAAATATTGATGCAAGCAGACTCTCACCGAGAAGTCAGGTGTGTGTGTGTGTGTGTGTGTGTGTGTGTTGTATACCAGACAAAATATTCTTTACATTTAAAGGGTTATTTATACAAAGATTTTTTTTTTTAACGAGACAGCGGCGTGGGGAATGTGGATGCTACCCGACCCGACCACCGGGGACAGAGATTATCGTTTAATCATTCATTATCTTCCACTTAACCCACGCCCATCCAGGGGAGGACGTTTGGCGAGCTGGGCAGATACACCCAGGACAGGGCTCACACGCTCAAACAGACTAACACACACTCTGGGGCAATTTAGAGCATTCAATTCACCTTGAATCCAAGTTTTTGGACTGTGGGAGGAAACCGGAGAACCCGGAGGACACCCACGCGGACACGGGGGAGAACATGGAAACTCCACCCAGATTGGGATTCGAACCGGGAATTCCTAGCGCTGAGAGGAGAACATGCTAAACCACTAAGCCACCGTGCAGTCCAAATAAACGATTAAAATCCCTACATCCATTATCTTCCGCTTCATCCTCTATTAGGGGCACAGGGCGTTCCCCATGCCCATCCAGGGGAGAACGTTTCGGGCGCTGGGCAGATACACTCAGGACAGGACGCCAATCTATCGCTGGGCACACACTCACTCACACAAACACACTCTATATGGGGCAATTTGGAGAACTCAATTGATCTGGTTCCATGTTTTTGGACTGTGGGAGGAAGAACCCGGAGGAAACCCACACAGACACGGGGAGAACATGGATACTCCACCCAGATTGGGATTCGAACCGGGGATCCCTAGTGCTGAGAGGAGAACATGCCAACCACTAAACCACTGTGCCACCTGAATGAAAGATTATAATATGTTATTAAAAACATTATAGAGAGATGAGGATGGATGAGGTGGAGTTTATTAGTGGGTCGGTACAGGTGGAACATTCTGGAGACTTAGATAGGTGAGATACACATCACCCTTAGTGGTTGGGGCAACGTAGTGTCTCCGATATACCCATCAGCATGTCTTTTTCATATATGAAAAAACTGGAAAACCTGCAAAAACCCGCTCAGGCACAGGGAGGACATGCAACGCCCGACTGGGAATCAAACCCAGGTCCAACTGACGTGCTAAGCGCCGTCTGTCGTCCAAAATGTCCTGACTTCACTGAAAATGGGGTTCATAGAACGGAAAATCACGAAAAGCTCCGCAGCGGTAACGAGTCGGCGTCCCGATTCAGGTCCTCTTTGTTCTAAGCTCTGCTTTTCTGTAAATACCACTCGAGTCGCAGAGAAATCAGAGCCCATGTTTTTCATTAAGCTCTAAGCAAGTGCGCCACCGAGTTTCTCAAAACAACACTTCAAGGACACAATTTCCAAGTGAATAGAAATGTGAGTGGGGAGGGTGAGGGTGAGGGTGAGGGGGGGGGGTGTTATCTTAAAAATAAGCCCACACATTAAACCCAAACACAAAAGCTCAGGGTCCTGGATGCGTTCTGTTTTCCAGCGCGCGGTTCGGAATCTCGGAGAATGACATTCGACGTGAAGATAAGCAGCAGCTCTTTTCCGAAAAACCTTTCTTCTCTTTATTCACATTTCTGATTCGATTCCGCTTCACTTTCGTTTTTATTTCTTCGCCGGGTGCAGACCTGAAATTTATACGTCCTGCCATTTCAGTTAGACTGGAACCCGTGATCCACAAATAATATAAAAAAAAATAATAATGAAAACATCCATCCATCATCTCCCGCTTTATCCTATATTAGGGTGGTGGGGGGGGGTTCCCCATGCCCATCCAGGGGAGAACGTTTCAGGCGCTGGGCAGATACACCCAGGACAGGATGCCAATCTATCGCTGGACACACACTTACTCACAAACACACTCTATATGGGGCAATTTGGAGAACTCAATTGACCTTGATCCATGTTTTTGGACTGTGGGAGGATACCGGAGAACCCGGAGGAAACCCACACGGACACGGCGATAACATGGAAACTCTACCCAGAATGGGATTTGAACCGGGAATCCCCAGTGAGAGGAGAACATGCTAAACACTAAACCACCGTGCCGCCCCAAATAATGTAAACAACAAAAACTATACAGACCTCATCACATGATCTTCCCCTTTATCCTCTACTAGGGTCGTGGGGCGGTTTCCCATCCAGGGGAGAATGTTTCGGGTGCTGGGCAGATACACCCAGGACAGGGGGGGCAATCTATAACTGGTCTCACACACAAACACACTCTATAGGGGCAATTTAGAGCAGCCAATTCACCCTTAATCCATGTTTTTGGACTATGGGAGGAAACCTACTCATACACGGGAGAACATGCAAACTCCACCCAGATTGGGATTCGAACGTGGTTCCCCAGCAACACCGTGCCACCCATCTAAAATGTTCTATCATATCCTCATCTCATTATCTTCTGCTTTATCCTCTAATAGGGTTGTGTAGAAGGGGCGGGGTGGGGTGGGGTGGGGGTTCCTCATTCCCATCCAGGGGAGAACTTTTTAAGAGTTTTTTAGGACACGGTGCCAATCCATCACTGGGCACATATACATTATGTGGGGGCAATTTAGAGCAGCCAATTGACCTTAAATCCATGTTTTTGTACCGGGGGAGAAGAAGTTTGGGATTCGAACCTAATTATGTTCATTCATTCATTCATTATCTTCCGCTTTATCCTCTATTAGGGTCGCAGGGGGGTTCCCCATGCCCATCCAGGGGAGAACATTTTGGGCGTTGGGCAGATACACCCAGGACAGGGCGCCAATCCATCGCTGGACACACACTCACTCACACAGACACACTCTATATGGGGCAATTTGGAGAACTCACTTGACTTGATCCATGTTTTTTGGACTGTTGGAAGAAACCAGAGAACCCGGAGGAAACCCACACGGACACGGGGAGAAACTCCAACACAAAGATTCGGGTTTGAACCGGGAATCCCTAGCGCTGAGAGGAGAACATGCTAAACCACTAAGCCACCGTGCCGCCCCCCTAATTATGTTCAGGTTCTTTAATGCTGCTTGTTTATTTTTTCGGACTCGCGGCTGGTTTTCTCTCGCTGTCACCTGAGGGGCACTGCAGCTGCCACGCCGACCTCTGTAATTGCCCCTGCAGAGGCTGAGCCCCTCATGAGCTCACGAACCTGTGGTTCTACTGTGGCTCCTCCATCCTCCATCCAAAGAGCAGCAGAGCCGTCAGGGCCTCCCGTCTCATTAACCCGATGTCAGTGTCTTCCTTCAGCGTCCCCCTGTCCCTCCGTCCTCAGTGCTGGAGCCTTCGACCAATGACCATCAGCCCTGCGAGCCTCCCACCCGTCAGCCTCATTGCAGCACGCGCTCCGGCCTGAGGTAGAGAACCCGTCTTTATTCTGCTGAGTCATTATAACTGTGTAATTGTAACACACTGTGTTCGTATCGGGTTCGGTCGAGTCGCGGTGCTTCCACATGCTGTTGAATTATGTTGGTATGCATTTACCTACTAAGCTGCTCACTGGAGCGGGGGTGGGGTGGGGTGGGATGGGGGTTGGGGGTGAGGGTGGGGGTGGGTTATATAGATTGCCGTTGAAATAAATGTGGACAACTTGAGCGCTGAGACAATCACCCAACTGATTTTGCCAATTTCGTCAATAAGCAATTTTTCTGGCTGTCTCGCGGACGTCCCCCCCCCCCCCCCCCGGGCGCCGGCGCCGGGCGTCCCGCCGCTCCCCGCGTCTGTGATTAAGCCGAGACACATCGCCGAATGTGTGACCTTCACATCTTTGTCGGGATCGAGAAAAATTGTATTGGAGGGCAGAAATCAATTCTCCAAACGCCGGAATTCGATTGGACGCCGATCTTTATCCAGAAAAGTACACGGGCTTAATATAGAGCTGATCTGATCACCTTTAAACTGATTTTGGATCAGAGGAGCAAATAGACCCCCCCCCCCCATCTGACACCACACTGAATCAAAAGAGCTGAATACAGCACAGGCTGAAGTTTGGCCACGTCCCCTTTTTTTTTACTCCATATAGATGGAGTTTGTAGTTCTATAATTCCAGACTGTAGTCCATCTGTGTTCTTTGTTGTTGTTCGTCCCCTTTGGTTCTCAGGTATCATTTGGGTGGTGGATCGTTTATGGTCAGTTCTGCAGTGACACTGATTAAACACCTCAGTGACACTGCTGGGATAGGAATAATGCACCCACCAAGTAACCCCTGCTCTGTGGTGGTACTATTGGGGTTCTGAGCATTAGAACAGAGTACACAGTATGTACTGTAGAACACACACAGATGGACTACAGAGTGGAATTGTAGAACTACAAAGTCTATCTTTACAGAAAGTGGAACTGAGAACCTGGAGAATAAGTGGAGCAGAAAGAGGGGGTGTGGCCAAACATTTGACTGGTACTGTATGTGATTAGACGGCGGCACGGTGGCTTAGTGGTTAGCACGTTTGCCTCTCAGCGCTAGGGATTCCCGGTTCGAATCCCCATCTGGGTGGAGTTTCCATGTTCTCCCCGTGTCGGCGTGGGTTTTCTCCGGGTTCTCCGGTTTCCTCCCACAGTCCAAAAACAAGGATCAAGTCAATTGAATTCTCAAAAATTGCCCCATATAGAGTGTGTGTGTGAGTGAGTGTATGCCCAGCGATGGATTGGCGCCGTCCTGGGTCTATCTGCCCAGCGCCCGAGACGTTCTCCCCTGGATGGGCATGGGGAACCCCACCGCGACCCTAATAGAGGATAAAGCGGGAGATAATGAATGAATGAATGAATGAATGTATGTGATTAATTCACCCCCCAGTGTCCCACATTTCCTACCGAGTCTGCAGCAGGGGGAGCTGTTCAGGGATAATACCCTGCCCATTACAGACACATTGTCCTCCACTAGAGGCAGTCTTCATCCCGCCCACAGGCTCCGCCCATCACACCTGATGAACAGGCGATCTGGTGAAAAGTAAACCGAGTGACGAACCAATAAAGAAACCCTCAACGTAATTAGGGGGGACGTCTGAGATTGAGACGCTAAAAGCTCCGAATCGAAGCCGTTGCCATGGGAACTGTGTGCTAAAGCGGCTCCTTCAGAACTCCGAGCGCGCACTTAAAGCCGCATAAGCTACAGCTCCGAATAAAAGAAGGAAATGTGTTCTGTCACAACGTTTAAACAACCGACCGACCGAACGTGGGAAAATGAGATTTGAGGAAATGATGGAGGACGTTTCTGGGTGTTTATCTCGCCGCAGGTTTTCACCTCTGCGCTGATTTCAGGAGACGGGTTTAAAAAATGAATCCGCTGGAATCTCAGCGACGAGTCCCGACCCCCCAGATGCCCCCAGTTACCCTGCTGCTGGACCCCCCAGACCCCCCAGACGCCCCCAGTTACCCTGCTGCTGGAGCGATCGCCTAAATTTAATTGTTTTTAATGAAACATATGGGATGATGGTGGGTGGGTGCCCCATGGGTGGGTGGGTGCCCCATGGGGGTGGGTGGGTGCCCTGTGGGTGGGTGCCCTGTGGGTGGGTGGGTGCCCCTTACAAAGGCACAGGGTTAATCACAACATCCCTGGAGCAATGAGGGTTAAGGTTCTTGCTCAAGAACCCACCTTGGTAACTTCAGTGGACCTGGGATTTGAACCCACAGCCTTCTGATTGATAACCCAACACCCTGACCACTGAGATACCACACCCTCTCTCATTCATTCATTCATTATCTTCCGCTTTATCCTCTATTAGGGTCACGGTGGGGTTCCCCATACCCATCCAGGGGAGAACGTTTCGGGCGCTGGGCAGATACACCCAGGACAGGGCGCCAATCTATCACTGGGCACACACTCACCCACACATACACACTCTATATGGGGCAATTTGGAGAACTCAATTGACTTGATCCATGTTTTTGGACTGTGGGAGAAAACCAGAGAACCCGGAGGAAACCCACGCGGACACGGGGAGAACATGGAAACTCCACCCAGATGGGGATTCGAACTGAGAATCCCTAGCGCTGAGAGGAGAACGTGCTAACCACTAAGCCACCGTGCCGCCCACAGGTCTCCACGGTTCCGTCAGGTCTCCACCGTTCTGTCAGGTCTCCACGGTTTCATCAGGTCTCCATGGTTCCATCGGGTCTCCACCGTTCTGTCAGATCTCCACAGTTCCATCAGGTCTCCATGGTTCTGTCCGGACTCCACCGTTCCGTCAGGTCTCCAGCGTTCTGTGGCGGTTACTGTCGCTAACGATGGGGCCGGACCACACTGTTGGTGGAGAACACAAACAAAATGCCGTAAGCGTGTGGACATGATGCGAGTTAACGACCGACGGTGGAACATCTCTGACGGAGGACGTGGGAGTCAGCAGAACACTGCTGAAAGAACGGAGGCGGTGGGCAGCAGAACCATGACCTGACCTCGTCAGCATCTTCAGACATCACCGGTTTTAAGGTTTACAGTTTCATGCAAACGCCTGCAGAACGTTCCACACAAAACTTATAGGAACATAGAACATTAAGAACCGATCTCTCAGTTTGTTTAAATATCAGGCAACCAAATGAAATGCCTGGGTTTCCTTCAGGTTCGCCGGTTTCCTCCCACAGTCCAAAAACATGGACACAAGGTAAATTGGATGCTCTAAATTGCCCCATATAGTTGCCCCTATATATTGTGTGTCTGGTGATAGATTGGCGTCCTGTTCTCGGTGTATCTGCCCAGCGCTCGAAACGTTCTCTCCTGGATGGACATGGGGACACCCCCCCCCCCCCCCGCTACCCTAGTAGACAATTATCCATCCGCGGGGGAGGTTCCCCATGCCCTTCTAGGGGAGAACGTCCCGGGCGCCAGGCAGACACACCCAGGACAGGGTGCCAACCCATTGCTGGGCAGTAGACAATTAAGTGGGAGATAATGAGGTTATAATAAGGGTGTAGTGATTTGCATGTTCTCCTCTCGGCGTTGGGGTTCAGGTTGGAACCTCAATCTAGATGGAGGTTCCATGTTCTCCTCATGTGCGTGTGGGTTTTCTCCGGGTTCTCCAATTTCCTCCCACAGTCCAAAGACATGGACACAAGGTAAATTGGATGCTCTAAATTGCCCCTATATAATTGCCCCTGTATAATTGCCCCTATATAATGTGTGTGTCTGTGCAGATGGATTGGCGCCCTGTTTTGGGTGTATCTGTCCAATGCCTGAACGTTCTCCTCGTGGATGGGTATAGGGACCCCGCCCCAACCCATGATCCCAGAGCTTTGTAACACTTGCGTACTTTTGTCGACGCCACATTAACGACCTTTATTTTTAAAATCCGTGTTGGCGGTTCTTATTTTCGCCGCCTTCCGTTCTACGACTTCTGCGTAAATGGACCCAGGACAGGGCGCCAATCTATCACTGGGCACACACTCACCCACACATACACACTCTATATGGGGCAATTTGGAGAACTCAATTGACTTGATCCATGTTTTTGGACTGTGGGAGAAAACCAGAGAACCCGGAGGAAACCCACGCGGACACGGGGAGAATGGATTGGCGCCCTGTTTTGGGTGTATCTGTCCAATGCCTGAACGTTCTCCTCGTGGATGGGTATAGGGACCCCGCCCCAACCCATGATCCCAGAGCTTTGTAACACTTGCGTACTTTTGTCGACGCCACATTAACGACCTTTATTTTTAAAATCCGTGTTGGCGGTTCTTATTTTCGCCGCCTTCCGTTCTACGACTTCTGCGTAAATGGAGAACCTCCCTCTCCCTCCTGGTTCTTCATCTCCGGTTCGTCCACCTGCCTCGTTTTCCTGAACGCGGTTAAAACGAAGCCGTAATGAAGTTACTCAGCGTTTCGGCTCGCACTCCCCCTCAGCCTCCTCCCGCTAAATGAACGGAAGCGCGCGTGTTCTGCACGTCCTCCCGTGTTCTGCACGTCCTCCCGTGTTCTGCACGTCCTCCCGTCTCGCCGATCGTCTCTGTTATTACAGTGAAAGCAGTTTAAAAAGTCATTAGACGGCAGCTGAAGTCCTCGCCGTGGCGGAGCGCTCGTTCATCGTTTCTTGGTGCGGATGAGAAACTCATAAAAGCGTTTGGTATCAGATGAGCGGCACCGCAGACGGAACCTGCGCTTCTACATGCGTTCTCCTGCGTTGTTCTGCAGTTAATTAAAGCGTGACTGCAGCAGCCGTCTGATTCTGCGGCTCTAATTCTGGGTTTTATTGCTTACAGGAAACACGCGAGTACGGTTCCGTACGGTTCCGTACGGTTCCGCACGCTTCCTGAGGTCTGACGGCGCCGAGGCCGACGCCCTGCGCTCGCATGAAAACTTTCAAACGGCCCACCTGTCCCAAATCGGCCCCGGCCCTCGCTGAGCAGAGGAACCTACATTAACATTTCTATTTATTCATCCATTATAATCGATGGGGGGGGGGGGGGGTTCCCCATACCCATCCAGGGGAGAACGTTTCGGGCGCTGGGCAGATACACCCAGGACAGGACGCCAATCTATCGCTGGGTACACACTCACTCACACGGACATACTCTATATGGGGCAATTTGGAGAACTCAATTGACTTGATCCATGTTTTTGGACTGTGGGAGGAAACCGGAGAACCCGGAGGAAACCCACACGGACACCCAAGCCACCGTGCCGCCATTTCTATTTAGTAATTTGTAATGTATAATTAGACATACAGTCGTGTACAAAGTGACTTACAAAAGCGTGGCTTAGTGGTTTAGCATGTTCTCCACTCAGTGCTGGGGATTCCCGGTTCAAATCCCAATCCGGGTGGAGTTTGCATGTTCTCCCCGTGTCCGCGTGGGTTTCCTCCGGGTTCTCCGATTTCCTCCCACAGTCCAAAAACATGGATCAAGGTGAATTGAATTCTCCAAATTGCCCCATATAGAGTGTGTCTGTGTGAGTGAGTGTGTCTCCAGTGATAGATTGCCCCCCTTGCCTGGGTGTATCCGCCCGCCCTCCCCTGGATGGGCATGGGGAACCCCCCGACCCTAATAGAGGATAAAGCGGAAGATAATGGATGGATGGATGGAAATTGGCACTATCTAAATTGCCCCATATCGTCTATGTATATATGTGAGTGAGTATGTGCCCAGAGTATCTGCCCAGCACCAGAAACGTTCCCCCCTGGATGGACATGGGAACCCCCCCACCCCACCCCAGAACCCAAGCTGTGTAGCACGTTCCTCTCAGCACTGCGGATCCAGGTTCCCGGTCTGGACGGAGTTCCATTGTTCTGATGGATCGGATGGACGGATCGGTGAAGCCACCGTCGGACGTGGTTCCGCGTTCTCGTCCTCTGTGCTCAGACATGGAGGACGACATCACGCGCTCTGGGTCCTGATGGATGAGTTTCACTGCCCGTGTCTGTTGAAGGGCTTTGCTTCGGGAACCGAGTGTGTCGTCTTGGCAGAACCCGCGCTGGAACCATTAGTCAAGCCGAAGCGCTAAGCCTCCGCTGTCCGGCGCTGATAAGCTCAGAGCCGCGGACAACACGAGAACAAGGACACTCCACGCTGCGTCACCCGGGCCAGCGCCCGTTCCACTCGGAACCATAATCCCTCTTCTGAGGTCCGGGTTCTGCCTCTGGTTCTCCTTCTAGCCTGGAACTCTGTCCTCAGAAGCGGAACTCTGGTGGCGCCTCTCTGTTTAAAGAACCCGCCGAAATCTTCTGCTTTTAAACTGTGGATATGGTTCTGATCATGTGGAGAACACCCCCAGGTGCATTATGGGACATGCGGTCCACCTCTGGGTAACATGCAGCAGACCACAGGGGGCCAGCAGTTCTGCCTCTCAGCGCTGGGGATCCCGGTCCGAATCCCGATCTGGGTGGAATTTCCATGTTCTCCCCGTGTGTGAGTTCTTCCCACAGTCCAAAACCATGGATTCAAGGTGAATTTAGCTGCTTTAAATTGCCCCATCTATATTGCCCCATATTGTCTGTGTATGTGAGTGAGTGTGTGTCCAACGGGAAGTTGCCCCCCTGTCCTGGATGTATCTGCCCAGCACCTGAAACCCAGTTCTCCCCTGGATGGACATGGGGAACCCCCCTAGAACCAAAGCTGTGTAGTAGTTAGCACGTTCTCCTCTCAGCGCTGGGGATCCAGGTCCGAATCCCGATCTGGGTGGAGTTTCCATGTTCTCCCCGTGTGTGGGTTCCTCCCTCAGTCCAAAACCATGGATTCAAGGTGAATTTAGCTGCTTTAAACTGCCCCATCTAAATTGCCCCATATTGTCTGTGTATGTGAGCGAGTGTGTGTCCAGCGATAGATTGCCCCCCTGTCCTGGGTATATCATGGGCAAACACCCCCCACCCCCCACCCGGTCTGGAGGGAGTTTCCATGTTCTCCCCGTGTCTGTGTGGGTTTCCTCCGGGTTCTCCGCTTTCCTCCCACAGTCCAAAAACATGGATTCGAGGTGAATTAGCTGCTCTAAATTGCCCAATTTACACACATAGTGTGTGTCTGTGTAATTGTGTGTGTGCCCAGCGCCTGAAGCATTCTCCCCTGGATGGGCAAACCCCCCCCCCCCCCCACAGTCCAAAACCATGGATTCAAGGTGAATTTAGCTGCTTTAAACTGCCCCATCTAAATTGCCCCATATTGTCTGTGTATGTGAGTGAGTGTGTGTCCAGTGATAGATTGCCCTCCTGTCCTGGGTATATCATGGGCAACCCCCCCAACCCCCCCCCACCCCATAACCCAAGCTGTGTAGTAGATAGCATGTTCTCCTCTCAGCACTGCGGATCCCGGTTCGAATCCCGGTCTGGAGGGAGTTTCCATGTTCTCCCCGTGTCTGTGTGGGTTTCCTCCGGGTTCTCCGGTTTCCTCCCACAGTCCAAAACCATGGATTCAAGGTGAATTTAGCTGCTTTAAACTGCCCCATCTAAATTGCCCCATATTATCTGTGTATGTGAGTGAGTGTGTGTCCAGCGATAGATTGCCCCCCTGTCCTGGGTATATCATGGGCAACACCCCCCACCCCATAACCCAGGCTGTGTAGTAGATAGCATGTTCTCCTCTCAGCGCTGCGGATCCAGGTTCGAATCCCGGTCTGGAGGGAGTTTCCATGTTCTACCCGTATCTGTGTGGGTTTCCTCCGGGTTCTCCGGTTTCCTCCCACAGTTCAAAAACATGGATTCAAGATGAATTAGCTGCTCTAAATTGCCCGATTTACACACATAGTGTGTGTCTGTGTAATTGAGTGTGTGCTGGATGGGCAACCACCCCCCCCATAGACCCTAATAGAAGGTCAAGCAGACGATATTGCGATATTAAACACAGCGCACCGTAATGTATCCACATCTGTACATCGCACCTTCCTCGTCATTTCGCCGTTTTTCGTGTCTGAACCTGTGAGTCGTTGATGTCCGGCGCTAATTAAAACTAATTAAAGGCTGTTAATATAAAATGTGGCTGAGAAGCAATCATGCACAATTACAGCTCTATAAATAAGCCGGCGTTTAGACCTCGGCGGCCTCCGTCGTGCAGTCGTTGGTGTAATTAAACCGCCGCGCCGTTACTCTTCCGTTCTGAGTGAACAGTTTAATATCCTGCTCGATTTGTTGCTTTCGTTCAGGAGACGGACTTCCCTTTAACTGCTGGGGGAGGGGGAATTACAAGCGCTGGGCAGATGCACCCAGTAGAGGGCGGCAATCCATGCCTGGCCACATATTCACACTGTATAGGGGCAATTTAGAGCATCCAATTGGGGGGTGGATGGAAGGACGCATGTGTTATAAAGCATTATTAACACTGAATCTACTACAAGGGTCGTTGGGGGTGGTGGTGGTGGTGGTGGTGGGGGATCGGGGGTGGTGGTGGTGGTGGGGGATCGGGGGGGGTTGGGGGGGGGGGGGTGGGGGTAGTGGGTATTCCCCATGCCCTTCCACAGGTGGGAACGTTGCACCCAGAACAGAGTGACAATCCAACGCTGGGCACGCTCACTCACACAGACACACACACACACACTATATGGGGCAATTTAGATAGCGTCAATATTAGAGCATCAATTTCACCTTGAATCCCTGTCTTTAGACTGTGGGAGGAAACTCCACCCAGGTTGAAATTCGAACCTGGATCTCCATCCCTGAGGGAAGAACATGCCAACCACTACACCACCATGCTGCCCCCCGATCGGTGTTCTTTTATTATCGTGCGCGTAATCCTTTAATAGGGTTGTGGGTGGGGGTGGGGGTGGGGGTTCCCTCATGCCCTTCCAGTGGAGAACGTTTTGGGTGCTGGGCAGATACACCCAGGACAGGGCAACAAATCTATCACTCACTCACTCACACACACACACACTCTATATAGGGGCAATTTAAAGCAGCCAATTCATCCATGTTTTTGGACCGTTGGGATAAACCGGAGAACCCGGAGGAAACCCACACAGACACAGGGAGAACATGTAAATTCCAGCCAGATCCACCAGATTCCACCCCAGTGCCGGGAGGAGAACATGCCAATCACCGCACCCCCGTATGAAAGACATTGGCTGCAGAAAAGCTGCAATAAGATTTAACTTTAACTTAAAACGTCCTTACAGCAGAACTCCAAACACTCGGCTCTGCTCGCTTTACGGGTTTCTGTCTGTCTGTCTGTCTGTCTGTCTGTCTGTCTTCTGTCCCCTGTGGAACGCATTCAGTCCGGAAAAGACTGGAAATAAAGAGAACCGAGGAACGGGGGGTTGGAGGGGCTTTTATTAAAGGCAAAGTAAAATAAACAGAAGATGTTTTTTTTATAATAATAAAATCCTGAGGATGATCAATAAAACAGACCCGGAGGAAATAAGTGAAAATAACGTCTCTGAACAAATACCGGCCTGACGGAGAACGCAAAGCGGAGAACACAAAGCGGAGAACATGTTGTGCTTGGAGATGAGGCGCGCGGGTCCAAACCGGCAGAACCGAGGTAATAACGGCAGTGAACCTTAATGTCGGGTTTAATATGTGAAGGGCTTTCAGTGCATCGTCTCCGAGCGGCTGCACAATGCTGTGAGTCTAGAACCAGGGAGAACATGCCAAACATGTGTTTGTTGTTTTTATAGGAAGAAACCTCGTAAGGAACCCGGATGGCATACAGATGTGGGCCCCGGCTGGCACCGACACACTGCGTGTGATCCAGAGGTGACTGGGCGGAGCCTGTGAACCGAGGGCGGGGCCAGGTAAACGAAGACGTATGTCGGATTTCATTGGCATGTTCTCCAGCGGGGTGTCCGTCTCGTTCTTCTCACTATGCACAGAAGAAGAGAGAACCTGCTCTCCGGTCTGAGTGCTCTCTGTGTGAGTTTTGTATGTTCTCTCCATGCTGTGAGGCTTTTCTCCGGCAGTTCGGAGGTTCTCCTGTTGTTCTGTGTGTCGGCCCATTGATGGCGCTGTTCTGTGCTCGATGTACCACTCGCAGCATCTTCGGTTCTGATACAGTGACTCAGAAAAGAGTGAATCAGAACCCAGATGTTTAATTCTTCGATTGCCCTGTGGGTTCTATATAAAGTTAATTAATCACGTGTATTAATTCTTAATTGCCGGTATCTGTAATCGATGCCTCGCCTCGAACAGCCACCTCATTTTTAAAAACAGGAGGTTCTCGGCGTTAGAACGGGTTCTAATGTCCCGGGAGCAGACTTCGGGAGAGCGGGAGCGAGTTTGCGGAACGTAACGGTGATGGAGAGTGCAGAGGGTTCTTTATTGGTCAGGGGCCATTTTGCGGATCTTAAATTAATGACCAGGTTCCAAAAAAGTCAAACTGAGACGCCGAAACATTTACAGCCCTGCAGCCAGACGGACTCGCACCCCCCCCCCCCCCCACTGCCATTAGAGGAACCAGGGGCCCCAAGTGTGTACACTACATAGAGAAAATATAGGGCCCTAAGTATGTACACTACTAAGAGAATATATAGGGCCCCAAGCAAAAATATAGGGTTCTAAATATATACACCACTAAGTATGTACACTACATAGAGAAAATATAGCGTTCTAAGTATGTACACCACTAAGTATGTACACTACATAGAGAAAATATAGGGCCCCAAGAGAAAATATAGGGTTCTAAGTATGTACACTACATAAAGAAAATATAGCGTTCTAAGTATGTACACTACTAAGTATGTACACTACATAGAGAAAATATAGGGCCCTAAGTATGTACACTACTAAGAGAATATATAGGGCCCCAAGCAAAAATATAGGGTTCTAAATATATACACCACTAAGTATGTACACTACATAGAGAAAATATAGCGTTCTAAGTATGTACACCACTAAGTATGTACACTACATAGAGAAAATATAGGGCCCAAGAGAAAATATAGGGTTCTAAGTATGTACACTACATAAAGAAAATATAGCGTTCTAAGTATGTACACTACTAAGTATGTACACTACATAGAGAAAATATAGGGCCCTAAGTATGTACACTACTAAGAGAATATATAGGGCCCCAAGCAAAAATATAGGGTTCTAAATATATACACCACTAAGTATGTACACTACATAGAGAAAATATAGCGTTCTAAGTATGTACACCACTAAGTATGTACACTACATAGAGAAAATATAGGGCCCCAAGAGAAAATATAGGGTTCTAAGTATGTACACTACATAAAGAAAATATAGCGTTCTAAGTATGTACACTACTAAGTATGTACACTACATAGAGAAAATATAGGGTTCTAAGTTTGTACACTACTAAGAGAATATATAGGGCCCCAAGAGAAAATATAGGGTTCTAAATATGTACACCACTAAGTATGTACACAACATAAAGAAAATATAGGGTTCTAAGTATGTACACCACTAAGTATGTACACTACATAGAGAAAATATAGGGCCCCAAGAGAAAATATAGGGTTCTAAGTATGTACACTACTAAGTATGTACACTACATTGAGAAAATATAGGGTTCTAAATATGTACACCACTAAGTATGTACACTACATAGAGAAAATATAGAGTTCTAAGTATGTACACTACATAGGCAAAGTATAGGGCCCCAAGAGAAAATATAGGGTTCTAAATATGTACACCACTAAGTATGTACACTACATAGAGAAAATATAGAGTTCTAAGTATGTACACTACATAGGCAAAATATAGGGCCCCAAGAGAAAATATAGGGTTCTAAGTATGTACACTACTAAGTATGTACACTATATTGAAAAAATACAGGGCCCCAAGAGAACATATAGGGTTCTAAGTATGTACACTACTAAATATGTACATTACAAAGGGACAATATAGGGTTCTAAGTATGTACACTACTAAGTATGTACACTACATAGAGAAAATATAGGGCCCTAAGAGAAAATATAGGGTTTTATATATGTACACTACTAAGTATGTACACTACAAAGGGACAATATAGGGTTCTAGGTATGTACACTACATAGAGAAAATATAGGGCCCTAAGAGAAAATATAGGGTTTTATATATGTACACTACTAAGTATGTACACTACAAAGGGACAATAGAGGGTTCTAAGTATGTACACTACATAGAGAAAATATACCCTAAGAGAAAATATAGGGCCCTAAGTATGTACACTACAAAGGGACAATAGAGGGTTTCTATATATGTACACTACTAGAGAAAATATAGGGCCCTAAGAGAAAAATATAGGGTTTTATATATGTACACTACTAAGTATGTACACTACAAAGGGACAATATAGGGTTCTAAGTATGTACACTACATAGAGAAAATATAGGGCCCTAAGAGAAAATATAGGGTTTTATATATGTACACTACTAAGTATGTACACTACAAAGGGACAATATAGGGTACTAAGTATGTACACTACATAGAGAAAATATAGGGCCCTAAGAGAAAATATAGGGTTTTATATATGTACACTACTAAGTATGTACACTACAAAGGGACAATAGAGGGTTCTAAGTATGTACACTACATAGAGAAAATATAGGGCCCTAAGAGAAAATATAGGGTTTTATATATGTACACTACTAAGTATGTACACTACAAAGGGACAATATAGGGTTCTAAGTATGTACACTACATAGAGAAAATATAGGGCCCTAAGAGAAAATATAGGGTTTTATATATGTACACTATTAAGTATGTACACTACAAAGGGACAATATAGGGTACTAAGTATGTACACTACATAGAGAAAAGTATGTCCATGCCCATGGAGGGGAGAACATTTTGGGTGCTGGGCAGATGCACTCACCTGGCTCACTCACTCACACACACGCTATATAGGGGCAATTTAATTAGGTGCAACTTAGATAGGGGCAATTTACTGTGGGAGAAACCTGGAGAACCCAAACCTACAAAAAGAGAACATGCAAACTCCACCCAGATTGGGATTCGAACTACACCACTGTACCCCCCCCCCCCCCCGCCTCGTTTTTACTTTGTTTAAGGAAACAGTAAATGTTTGGGTGGGGCGGTTGGACGGGGCATTTGGGACGATGCGACTCCTCGGGACATGGTGATCATCACATGACCTCGTTTTCTTTTTAATCCGGTTTGGGTTCTGCGGCGTGCGGAACCCCGCCCGTCACCCCGACATGAAAGTTTAACGAGTTAAAACATGCTGAGGAAGCTCTTACGGCTCACGCGGCCGAACGCTGAATATTTTATGATCGGATCTGAAGTTCTGTTTTGTTTGGAATAATTGATCTGAAAAACGGAACGGAACAAAGGAACGCGAAACGCCGTGGAGCGTCCCAGAATCGGTACTCTTCACTTTTGGCTCCAGCCCGTCCTCATCCTCATCCTCAACTCTGCAAATAACCCTCCCTCTTCCTCTTTCAGCTGCTTCCATCAGGAGGCGCCGCAGCCAGATTAAAGATCTGCCCAGAAGTTCTCAACATCCAACCGAGGGCAGGGGCAGAGACAGCGACAAGATTTGGAAACGGGGGCATGGAAAGGGGCAGGGACAAAGACAGAGGCAAGTGCCAGGGGCATTGACAGATTCCAGGGACAGGGATGAGGATCTGGCGCAGGGGCTGGCGCAAGAGCCGGGGACAGGGACAGGGATAATTGCCAGGGGCACGGACAGGGCCGGGGATAGAGATAAGGACCTGGTGCATGGGCCGGGGAAAGGACCGGGGACAGGGACTGGGGCTGGGGACAGGTCCAGGGGCAGGGTTAATGGGCGGGGATAGGGACAAGGGGCTTGGGAAAGAGACATGGGCTGGGGATGGGGATAGGGACAGGGACTGGGGCTGGGAACAGGTCCAGTGGCACGGTTAATAGGGACAAAGGGTGGGGACAGGTCCAGGGGCCTGGGAAAGAGACAAGGGCTGGGGACGGGGATAGGGACAGGGTCTAGAGTTGGGAACAGGGGCATGGAAAGGGACAGGGATGGGGACAAGTGCCAGGGGAATTGACGAGACAGGGATGAGGATAGAGATGAGGGCTGGGGGCGGGAACAGGGACTAGTGGCAGGGTTAAAGGACGAGGTCAGGGACACGGGGCAGGGAAAGGGACAGGGTCTGGGGACATCGGCTGGGGAAAGGGACAAGGGGCGGAGACAGGGCCGGGGGCGTCTCCCATGTGTTTATGAAGAGGTCGCCTCCCTCTTCCTCTCATCGCCACCTGGTGGCAGTGTACAGTGAGGTTCAGTGAAGCAGGGTTCTAAATGAACTCGTGATTATTTAAATGAGGGTTCTAGACTGGAAGGTTCTGAAGCCGACGCGCGGCGCCTCTGTTTACGGAACACGCGGCTGCTTTGCGTGAAATCAATACGTAGCTTCAAAATACCAACGTGCTCATCGATCTGCGATAACGCAACCTTCAGCCCAAGCCTCGCTCGTGTTAAAGAACCGGAGAACTGCAGACTGCCGGGGGGTGGGGGGGGTGGAGGTTCCTGAACCCGCCGCTCTGAGGATGCTGAGGTGGTGGAGACGGCGTGGCCGGATGGCGTCGCAGGTTTCTACCTCAACGTTTAGAAGATTCAGATCAAAGTCATGAGGCTTCAAACTGAATCAGTCACAGAGGGGGGTGGGGGGTGGAGGTGGGGGTGGGGGGTGGAGGTGGGGGTGGGGGTGCGATGGGAGGGTGTCCGTGAGTTGGTGGTGCAGCTGTAAGTGCCTTTGCCTTACAACAAGAAGGTCCTGGGTTTGATTCCCCCATGCTCATCCCGGGGAGAACGTTTGGGCGCTGGACAGATACACCCAACAGAGGGCACCAATCCATCGCTGGGCACACGCTCACTCACACACACACACTATAGAGAGGCAATTTAGAGCAGCCAATTCACCTTGAATCCATGTTTTTGGACTGTGGGAGGAAAGCGGAGAACCCGGAGGAAACCCACATGGAGAACATGGAATGCAGACCTCTACACCATCATGTACTCATCTCATGATATTTACCTTAATCCTCAATTAGGGTCGGGGGGGGGGGGCTTTCCCCATGCCCATCCAGGGGAGAACATCTCGGGCGCTGGGCAGATACACCCAGGACAGGACGCCAATTTATCCCTGGGCACACACTCACGCACAGAGACTATATAGGGGCAAATTAGAGCAGCCAATTCACCTTAAATCCATGTTTTTGGACTGTGGGAGGAAACCCACGCAGACATGTGGAAAACATGGAAGAGAACAATCCCCAGATGGGGATTCAAACCTAGATCGCCCAGAGCTGAGAGGAGAACATGCCAACCACTAAGCCACCGCGCCGCCTGCAAACTATTAAAATATTAATAATTAATTATTAATAATTAATAATAATTAATAATTATTAGGGCGGCACGGTGGCTTAGTGGTTAGCATGTTCGCCTCTCAGCACTAGGGATTCCCAGTTCGAATCCCCATCTGGGTGGAGTTTCCATGTTCTCCCCGTGTCTGCGTGGGTTTCCTCCGGGTTCTCCGGTTTCCTCCCACAGTCCAAAACCATGGATCAAGTCAATTGAATTCTCAAAATTGCCCCATATAGAGTGTGTCTGTGTGAGTGAGTGTGTGCCCAGCGATAGATTGGCGTCCTGTCCTGGGTGTATCTGCCCAGCGCCCGAGATGTTCTCCCCTGGATGGGCATGGGGAACCCCACCGCGACCCTAATAGAGGATAAAACGGGAGATAATGAATGAATGAGTGAATAATAATTATTAATTATTAATAATGGGGAGGGGGGTTCCCCATGCCCATCTAGGGAAGAACGTTTCGGGTGCTGGGCAGATACACCCAGGACATGGGGGGCAATCTATCACTGGCATACTTACTCACACACTCTCTATATGGGGCAATTTAGAGCAGGTGATTTACCTTGAATCCATGTCTTTGGACTGTGGGAGGGAACTGGAGAACCCTGAGGAAACCAACATGTCCACAGGGAGGACTTGGAACCTCCACCCAGATTGTGATTTGAACCTGGAGCCCCAGTGCTGAGAGGAGAACATGCTAACCACTACACCATGTTCCCCCCCCCATACTGTGTATTAATATTAATGAGGTGTTTAAAGCTCTGTGTTGTCGTTTTTCTGACGCAGGGTGGAACCCACGGCTCTGTTCCATGCCGTCCTCGTCGGTTCTCCACCGAGGACACTCAGCTGCTTGTGGAGGCTCTTGTTAAATCCATCGCAGAACACATCTCACCCGTTTGGCAGGTCTCCCCCCCGAGAGCCGTCAGACGCTCGCAAATGAATCGGAATGCCGCTGCACGTCTGGCCTTCAGCACACGTCACTCCACCGCTGTGTTCCCGTCACGGGCGTCCAGCATCAGACTCCAGACACGGTTCTCACAGAACACAACGGAACGTCTAACGCAAAGGTACGAAAATATTTTTCATTCATTCATTATCTTCCGCTTTATCCTCTATTAGGGTCGGGGGGGGGGGTTCCTCATGCCCATCCAGGGGAGAACGCACTCACTCACTCACTCACTCACTCAGACACACTCTATATGGGGCAATTTGGAGAACTCAATTGACTTGATCCATGTTTTTGGACTGTGGGAGGAAACCGGAGAACCCGGAGGAAACCCACGCGGACACGGGGAGAACATGGAAACTCCACCCAGATGGGGATTCGAACCGGGAATCACTAGTTCTGTGAGGAGAACATGCTAAACCACTAAGCCACCGTGCCACCCTATTTAAATATTAATTAAATATAAATTCATTATAATTGGTTTTTAAGCCTAATTATTTTCATTGTTTGTGAGCGGCACGGTGGCTTAGTGGTTTAGCATGTTCTCCTCTCAGCACTAGGGATTCCAGGTTCGAATCCCAATCTGGGTGGAGTTTCCATGTTCTCCCCGTGTCCACGTGGGTTTCCTCCGGGTCGTCCGGTTTCCTCCCACAGTCCAAAAACATGGATTCAAGGTGCCCCATATAGATATATCCAAATTGCCCCATATAGAGTGTGTTTGTATGAATGAGTGTGCGCCCTGCAATAGATTGGCGCCCTGTCCTGGGTGTATCTGCCCAGCGCCCGAAACGTTCTCGCCTGGATGGGCATGGGGAACCCCCCCGTGACCCTAATAGAGGATAAAGTGGAAGAACATGAATGAATGATAACTGTTTTTTTTTATTAATAATATTTTAATAGTTTGTGGGCAGAAAAGTGGTTTAGTGGTTTAGCATGTTCTCCTCTCAGTGCTGGGGATTCCCGGTTTGAATCCCAATCTGTGTGGAGGTTCCATGTTCTCTCCATGTCCGTGTGGGTTTCCTCTGGTTCTCCGGTTTCCTCCCACAGTCCAAAAACATGGATTCTAGGTGAATTGGCTTCTCTAAATTGCCCCTATCTAATTTTCCTTAAATATTATGAGTGTCTGTGTCCAGTGATAGATTGGCGCCCGGTCTTAGGTGTCATCTGCCCAGCGTCTGAAATGTTCTCCCCTTGCTAGGCATGGAGAACCTCCTGCAACCCTAAGAGACATTCACGCTGGAGTTTCTACGTTCTCTCTGTGTCCACATGGGTTTCCTCCGGGTTCTCTGGTTACCTCCCACAGTCCAAAAACATGGATGGATTGCCCTGCATGGGCTTAGGGAACTCCAGTGACCTTAGTAAAGGACTAAGAGGATGATAATGGTGGATGGACTTTATGGTTGGGGTCAGAGCGCAGGTCTTTTCCTATATGCCCCCCCTCCCCCACACACACACACCCCTGACTGACTGACATGAGGGCTGAGACCTCAGGGGGGCATTCTGTCTTTCGGTTCAAACCCCTGGTCCTCACTGTGAGCCATTCTGTGAGCGACCTGCGAGTTCCTCATCTTGTGAGGATGAAGTTAGAACACGGGGTCAGCCGTCAGGGTTGAGGTCCGTGCTCAAGGCCTAACCCTGGACTCTTTGGCCAGACAATTTACTTATTTCAAGTAAATAAAGTTAAACGAAGACGATGCAGTTCCCTGTCGCAGCTCCGCAGCGGGACCCACGTCAGGCTGTTCATTATCCCCAAACGAGGAGGAGCAGGCCGGTGCGTCCACTGTTGCTTTAGCCGGAGACCTTCTCGCCGATAATGAGGAGATAATGGGCCGGCGGGGGTCAGGCTCCTCCATTATCACAGCTGTATGTTTGTCCTCAGCAACACAGAAGGTTAATAGTCCTCCATGACTCCCAGTCGGTCTCCGTCAGCGGGACCACCGTCCTGACGCCTTCGCTTCATCATTCCTCAGGAAGACGCTGCATTTGGGCTGAAACGAGGTTCCGGATCTGTATTCAGGTCGGCGTTCGGCGAGCGTGTCTCCTTCACGTAGGTCGTTTGTTTCCTTGAATATAACTCTTCCCTGTAGAGAATCACACCTGAAGTGCAGTTTGCTTTTCGGTCTCTCTGCTAATGAATGTATCGACCTTCCGATGCGTTTCGTTCACGCTGGAAAATAAATCCTGTTCTGTTTGGAACAAGGACCTCGTTCTGTTGATGTGAGGGTTCAAAATAATCCAGGTTCTTCTGGTTTGGTTTGCTATTTTATTGGTGCAGCCACCTGGACTCAACCATTCCGGAGTTATGTGTATGGCTGAAAGCCTTCTGAGACGGACCTGAGGACAAAATAATATGTTCTGTGGCTGGAGGTTCTGCGGTCTGGCTTATTTTGGGAGAAAATAAACAATGTTAGAATGTCTCATGCTGTTGAAACGTGCATAAACCAACATCTGTAATGGGACAGGACGCATCTGCAGACCTATGAGATCCCTGACTGAAGACCACATGCTATATGATACCATCAGTGATCAACCACACACCACACAGCTTAATTTAGGGCGTGGCAGTGTGTCTTTATCGTAACGACGGGGAAAGCAGACTTTGCGTGAGGCGAAAAATGCAAAACTAATTAAAGTAATCCTCTTAATTCTTCATGGCTGTGTGTTAACGTGTTGTAACGTACGAAAAACCAATCAGTGTGTTTGGCAGGTTGCTATTTATATGGTGCAGCTAGCTGGACTCACTGCGCTGCTCCATGAGGTTTTCCATGTGAGTGTGGATGGAGAACCCACAGTATAGTGTAGACTATGGACCTACGTTTCTTTGTGTTCGACTTCATCAGTACCCCTGTTTGTGTGTTTGTGTATTTGTGTGTGTGTGTGTGTGTGTGTGTACACGGACATATGTCTGTGCATTGAGTGAGTTCTCCGGGGTGAGTTCTCCGGGGTGACTTCTCCGGGGTGACTTCTCTGGTGTGAGTTCTCCGGTGTGAGTTCTCAGGGGTGACTTCTCCGGGGCGGTTGGTAAATGGTGTGCGTTATGTACGACATCAGAACGGTCCGCTGAGTGCCTGCGGTACTTTTTTTCCGGGGGTCCGGGATCCGCCGCTCCCGCAGCTGTTTTTGCAGAAGTTGGACATAAACACATTTCCAATGACAAGCACTTCATATGAAGTGTACTTCAGACGGGGGCGGGTTCTGCCTGCGCATTTAAAACACGACCCGTAACTGAAAACACAGAAAAGCACCGTTACCATGGAGACCAAAACTATACAACTTCAAATAAATGCATTCTGTCTTCCCAACATGGACCAGATGTGATTTGGGACACGGGGGCCGATATAAATTACACCATATAAAGACCTCCCTTGACTCTTGCAATGGGTCCAAGTCAGCAGTGGACCCACAGAACCACATTTATAGAAGTGCAAGCAATAGATACTCAGAGATACCCAGGTAGCAAAATGATTCTGGCCCATGTCTTCCATTTTAATCTGGCCCATGTGCCACAGGGATTGACGGAACTTGGTCGGAGTGCACCTGTGAACCATGCCCACAGCGAGAAGTGGCTTCCATAAAGGCGACACCACCAGATGGGTTTTGAGCCAGTTTTTTTCCAGCTTGGCCCAGATGTGTTTTGGGACATATGGGCCGTTATAATGTCGTCATAAGGTCCACCCTCGACTCTCATGCAGTGGGCCAGCAGTACTGTAGATGTTTCTAGAAGAACCAGCAGGGATACTAAGATACCCAGATAGCAAAATGATTCTGGCCCACGTCTTCCGTTTTCATCTGGCCCACATGCCACAGGGATTGACGGAACTTGGTCAGAGTGCGTCTGTGTTACAGAACCATGCCGCAGCCAGAAGTGGCTTCCTTAAAGGCGACACCACCAAATGGGTTTTGGGCCAGTTTTTTTCCAACTTGGCCCAGATGTGTTTTGGGACATGTGGGCTGTTATAATGTCATCATAAGGTCCACCATCGACTCTCATGCAGTGGGCCAGCAGTACTGTAGAAGTTTCTAGAAGAACCAGCAAGGATACTCAGATACCCAGATAGCAAAATGATTCTGGCCCATGTCTTCCGTTTTCATCTGGCCCACGTGCCACATAGATTGACTGAACTTGGTTGGAGTGCACCTGTGTTACAGAACCATGCTGCAGCTGTAGGCTGGCAGAACTGTAGAAGGTTCTAGAAGATACTCCGAGATGCCCGGATAGCAAAATGGTTCTGGCCCACGTCTTCCGTTTTCATCTGGCCCACATGCCACAGGGATTGACAGAACTTGGTTGGAGTGCACCTGTGTTACAGAACCATGCCATAACACCAGCAGGCAACACCAGCAGATGTGTTTCGTGCCAGTTTTTTTCCAACTTGACCCAGACGTGGACATGTGGACCGTTATAATGTCGTCATTATAACTCACGCAGTGGGCCGGCAGTGCCTCTCAGCCCGATGTGCCCCAAATCTACAGAAGGTAGGAAGTGCAACACGGCGCAAAAACTCCTGGAACTCTTCAAACATCCGTTTTCCCGACGACAGTCACAGAATGACGGCTGAGCGACGAGCGAGCACTCCTCCCCCGCGAGTCCCGCACATCAAAGCAGAAAGAGCAAGCCGACGTGCGGCGTACCGATTCACCAGGCGAGGGGGAAGCTGTACGGATGGGTACGAGCGAGCCGGCGTGTTTTCAACCTTCATTTGAATTCGTAGACAAGCGAGCATCTAAAAAGCTGACAGCTGCTTTGGCAGTTCTGCGTGTAAGATGCGTTCCGCCTGCTGCCCTGCGAGACGCCGAGCGATGGATGCTCAGAGAACCCGGGCCCCGCAGTCCCTTCCCTCTTCTGCTCTATGACGAGCGTAGCGCTCTGAACTCCACTCCCTCTCGCCGCATCACACCGCTCGCCGGTTCCCGGCGCCCTCTGTGGGGTTGCCATGGCGATAATGATGAAATTCATCCAGACTTCTCGTCCTGGTGTCAGTAATTTGGTTATTATAATGTGAAAGAGATGAAAGTCTTTGACCCAGACGGCAAGACGGAGCGCCGGCACAATGGAGACGGGATTTTTGGAATTCAGTGTGCGTCCGGGGGGGGGGGTTGTCGGGGGTGGTTTGATTGAACAGTGACTGGGCGGTAATTAAGTGGACTGATGCAATCGCGCTTTGATTTCATTATTTCCCATTCCTCCGTTAATGGACTTCGGAGGCCGGCGATCACGGCCTCGTTTCGGACGCGGAGCCGATTGATTCTGCGCGTCTGATTGGAGGATAGCGACTGTGTACTTAGATAATGACCCAATCGCCCCGCCCTTTATAAAGTCATCATACCCCGCTCAGGCAGGGACCGTTAATCAAATCCAAACTTCAGATTGTCTCACAGGTTTCGGAGACAAAGACGTGAGATGGAAGACAGACGAGGGATGAGTGTTCTATCAGCAGAAGGACACTGAGGATGGAACCACCTGGCTGGAGGAGGAGGAGGAGGAGAGGAAGGCCAAAGGGGAGGGAGGACATTTTAATAGTTGATGTGATGGTGGGAAATAAATCCCGTTCTGTTTGGCACAAGATCCTCCTTCTCTTGATATTAGGTTCGTTTGGTTCGTAGCCACTTGGTTTGGTTAGCTATTTTATTGGTGCAGCTACCTGGACTGAACCATATTGAAATTATTGAGGTCTTCTGAGGTGGACCGGAGGACAAAATAATGTGTTCTGTGGCTGAAGGCTCTGCGTTCCGGCTTGTTTTAGGGGGAAAATGTTAAAGGTGCATAAACCAGCATCTGTAATGGTACTCAGGATGGGGTGAGAGAAATAGCCACTCGTCCTTTCCATTAAGAACCAGGTGGTGCTCTGAATTTGGTGGGTTGCTATTTGAGCGGTGCAGCTAGCTGGTTTCCAGGGGGTTCTCCATGTGAGTGTGAATGGAGAACCCACAGTATAGTGTAGACTATGGACGTCTGACTGTTGACGTCTGGAGAGGTTGTTTTCAGTGGGTGGTGCACCTGGGTTTTAGTGATGAACACGCCTCATTTGGAGATAATCACGCCTATCGGGGAGATATATTCACACGCAGCGTTGCTATTTAAACGACGGAGGAGGAAGGCGGAAAAATCGTGTTGGGGTTGGGGGTGAAATAATGAGCATCGCAGGGTGTGAGGGGTCCACTCTGTATCACACTCATGGTTTTCTGTATTATGGGATGGATATGATTTGAAGTTTAATCATGGCAGGATGACCGGATCGTTTAAACCTGGACGGGGAGGCTGACAGGCGCTCGTCCTGAAGCTGTCCACATGAGGAGTGAGAACAAAAGATGAAAGGGGGAGACGGCGACGGCGGAACAGGAACCTTGTTCACCGCCAGAGTGGAACAGACGGGACGATGACTGATGGATGAACCAATGAGATGATTCAGGATTTGATTTTGGTTTGTTGGGCTTCAGAGTTGAAGGTTCGAGCTCCAACAAAATGTTATTTTATGTTTTTATTAAATAAATAACGAACATAAGGAACGGTGCATGGTTCCTGTGATTTCCGGCACTTGGTTTTGTAAAATTAATCACGGCATAATTATCATTATCATCGTATCGTCAGAATCTCTAATCGTTTCATCCTTTGTGGACCGGATGCTGGGACGTGTTTTGGGACGCGTGACCCGTATTTAATGTTTTGGTGAGCTGTAGGTGATCTGTACGTTCTCTCACTCAGGGCTACTCAGGGTTCCCCAGGGTTCCTCAGCCTCGGTGTTCTCAGGGTTCCGTGTCTCTCGGAATCTGACGGCCGAGCCGATGGAAACGGTCTTGTCCGTGGGATTTTGCGATCGAATCTGGTGTCGCACGTCTGACGCTCTGCTAATGGCGGGATTTCAGGTCCCGTCTGATTCGGTTAGTCTGACGCCGACGAGTCCTGAATGATTTTCTGCTTTGCCTCACACAGCAGCTGTTACGGAGGGTTCAGACGGAGGGGCGCCTGAAATCGGAAAAGACCCCTTATTAATTAAATGCCGTGCTTTATTATTAGCTCTAACTGTCTTCCTCGTCTGTTTCTTTTGAGGTGTGACCGGCTTCCTGCAGGTGTAGTCAGATCTTCATCCATGGCTCTGCTGACGAATATTAATTGGACTGACGGTCCTGCAGGACGCCCCCTAATGGACCCACATATAGATTTCCAGTTGTTAGAGTTTTTCCATTTGTTAAATATCTCTACATGGCTGTTCTACACTGTTGTTGCTGCCTGGCCACTCAAGGAGGACGAGTCCCCCACTGAGTCTTGGTCCTCACAAGGTTTCTTCCTTAAATAACAACATAACAGGGAGTTTTTTCTTGCCGCTGTCGCTTCGGCTCGCTCTTTGGGGGTTTAAAGGCTTTTCATTCTGTAAAGCTGCTTTGTGACAATGTACTGTTGTAAAAATCACTATATAAATAAATTCCTTGACTTGATCCCTCACAGCAGCTGGAGAGAGAACAGAGGATTCGGGAAAACAAGTCGAGGACGTCGTATCTGTGTGAGGGTTCTGCGTTCTGCGTGGGCTTCCTGCTGTAGCTCTGCTGTTCTAGACCCTCGGACGTCGTGTAAATTAAGTTTAATTAGAGTAAATTGAAACTAATCTAGCAGATTAAGCTTGTGATAAAATAAAAACAATAATGAAATGCTATGATGAGGGATTATAGTAGTCGTGGCAACCACTGCTTATTGGAAGTATGGATTATGGTAGTTGTGGCAACTATTGTTTAGTCATGATTATAGTAGTTATAAACCACTGTTTAGTATTGATTATGGTAGTTATGGCAAACAGTGTTTATAAGAGATATATTTTAGATATTAGATATTATACTATAGTAGTTATGGCAACCTGTGTCTATGAGGGATTATAGTAGTTGTGGCAACCAGTGTAATAAGTGTTCACAATTTTAAAATCTATTAATATTAGGGTTATATAAATATAAATGTTTTGCTGTCTCTTATCAGGATGAGCTTCCTGTTTCACTCCTCACTGATGTTTCCTGTATCTTCCTCCTCCTCTTCCTCTTCCTCTCTGAATGATCAGGTTCTCAGAGTCCGGGTTCAACCGAAACCTCAGTCCTCTGGAGACAAAGCAGCAGATCGAGGTAGAGCGATCATTATAGAGAGGAAGAGGCAGCAGGAGTGTGAGCCACGTCTCGGTCGGTCAGACGTTCTCGAGGTTGGGTTCCATGCCCCGGGGGAGTCGAGCAGAACCATCTCCTCCTCCTCCTCTGTAAATAACCAAGAAAAATAAAGACAGAAGCTCAGATCAGATGATTCCAGCCTCCCGGCGCTCTGAGCCACTTGGTATATATATGTGTGTGTATATTTGTATATGTATATAAGTCTGTGTGTATATATATATATATATATATATATATATATATATATATATATATATATATATATATATATATGGTGGTGAAGGTTGGTGGTGTTGGTTGGTGGTGAGTGTTGGATGTGGGGGTTTGTGGTGTGGGTTGGTGGTGAGTGTTGGATGTGGGGGTTGGTGATGTGGGTTGATGGGGTTGGTTGGTTGGTGGTGTGGGTTGGTGGGGTTGGTTGGTTGATGGTGTGGGTTGGTGGGGTTGGTGGTGAGTGTTAGATGTGGGGGTTGGTGATGTGGGTTGATGGGGTTGGTTGGTTGGTGGTGTGGGTTGGTGGGGTTGGTGGTGTGGGTTGGTGGGGTTGGTTGGTTGGTGATGAGGGTTGGATGTGTGGGTTGGAATTGTGGGTTGGAATTATGGGTTGTTGGTGATTGTTGATGGTGTTGTTTGGGAGTTGTGGGTTGGTGGGTGGGTTGGAGGTATTGTTTGGAAGTTGTGGGTTGGTGGTGTGGGTTGGTGGTGTGGGTTGGTGGGGTTGGTTGGTTGGTGGTGTGGGTTGGTGGGGTTGGTTGGTTGGTTGGTGATGAGGGTTGGATATGTGGGTTGGAATTGTGGGTTGGAATTATGGGTTGTTGGTGATGGTTGATGGTGTGGGTTGGAGGTGTTGGTTGGGAGTTGTGGGTTGGTGGGGTGGGTTGGAGTTATTGTTTGGGAGTTGTGGGCTGGTGGTGTGGGTTGGTGGTGTTGGCTGAAGGGGGGACAAAATATTTCTCATTTGCAGGGTGGGGGGGGACCAGCAGAGGTTATTCTGTGGCTGGCAGCTCTATTTTCCGCTGTATCATTATATTGTCACTTTAGAACCCAGGGGTCTGACTGGGGTCTGTAATTGTAATTGTAATTATAATTCTGCCAAAGAACAAAGTTCCAAAGTCACTTCATGAGACGTCTGAGACACCCACCTCGTTATTTATAGAGTGGATTATAACTGATGCTTTCTTAAAATAATATTTAACTTATGTTTCATTATTTTAAACCTTATCCTCCTTGAGCCTGGGGGGGGCAGCACCAACAGTGTAGGACAGCCGTGTACAGATTGTGTAGCGGTCATGTGACCCCTATTTAACAATTAAAAACTATAGAAGTCCATTGAGGGCATCCAATAGAAATCTAGGTTCCATTCGGTAAATCGTGGAATCCACAGTTCTCCAGCAGAACTGTGACGGGGAGCTGACCACACCTTAGAGCAATTAATTAATAACCAGAGTTTGATTGACACAGTGCATCATGTGACTCCGGCATCACGGACTAGAGCAGCAGAACTAAAGAGGCATATCCTGCAGGATACTTAGCTGAGAGGGCTCCCTCTACTAATGAGTTTATCTGCAGGTAATTAATTAATTAATTCATCAATTATCTTCAGATTTATCCTATATTAGGGTCGCAGGGGGGGGGGGTTCCCATGCCCATCCAGGGGAGAACGTTTCGGGCGCTGGGCAGATACACCCAGGACAGGGTGCCAATCCATCGCTGGGCACACACTCACTCACACAGACACACACTCTATATGGGGCAATTTGGAGAACTCAATTGACTTCATCCATGTTTTTGGACTGTGGGTGGAAACCGGAGAACCCGGAGAAAACCCACACAGACACGGGGAGAACATGGAAACTCCACCCAGATGGGGATTTGAACCGGGAATCCCTAGTGCTGAGAGGCGAACATGCCAACCACTAAGCCTAACATTAACCGGAAGGTTCTCTGCAGCAATCTTTAAAAACAGAATGATTTCGTTGATGGATCTGATGGCACACCCTCCGTCAGGCGGAACGTCTGGAGATCCATCCGTATTGAAATCTTACGGCTTGTCGCCACTAGATAGCATCTCTTCCATTCCGCTGATTCTGCGTGTTCTCTAGACCCAGACCCGGTTCTACCCCCGTTCCATCAGAATGTCCTTTGTTGTCACTGTGGCGGGTTCCACGCGGCGGCGATATCTAAAGGGGCGAGTGGGCAGGTCGCTCAGCCGTTCACGCTCTGCTGACGGCTCATTTGGACTATCGTTCTCCGCTGACATGTCCAGCCTTTCATAACGTCTTCCAGGTTCTTACTAAAAGCCCGGCCCGTCACCTAGACGCCACCAACTGTGACAACTCCTTTATCGCATCAGCGTCAGCTGACGGGCCGCCGCACTCGCCGATAGTCAGCCGTATTATTCCAGTGAAGCAGCTTTACACGTTCTAACACACTGTCCCTCGTCCCCCGTCCCCCGTCAGACAAATAGATCGGTATGGGTTCTAATCGGAACCATAACAGTTATGGTTCACATGGATGTTAAAGGTTACGGTCGTTACTGAAGCTTGTTCCAAACGCAGGAGTGTAAATTTACAACTCATCTTGGGCGGGGGGGTTCCCAATGCCCATTCAGGGGAGAACGTTTTGGGCGCTGGGCAGATACACCCAGGACAGGACGCCAATCTATCACTGGATACACACTCACTCACACTGACACAACACACACTGTATAGGGGCAATTTAAAGCAATACATTCACCTGAAATCCATGGTTTTCCGACTGTGGGAGGAACACGGAGAACCCGAAGGAAAGCCACACAGACATTTGGAGAACATGGAAACTCCACCCAGATGGGGAATTTAACCTACGGACAATCTTAATACCTTCTGCTCAGTCCTGTACCAGGGTGGCAGAAAAGTGGGTTCCCCATGCCCAGCCAGTGTAGAACGTTTCGGGGAGGTGGGCAGATACCCCAGAACTGTACACACTCACTCACACACACACTATATAGGGGCAATTTGGAGCCACCACCTTGAATCCATGTTTTTGGACTTGTTTTTGGAGGAAACCCATGTGGACTCGGGGAGAACATGGAAACTCCAACCAGATTGGGATTTGAACCGGGAATCCCTAGTGCTTTTATCCACAACAACTTACAAGCAACTTACCCCGCCCGAGCAATGAGGGTTGAGGGCCTTGCTCCGGGGGCCCACAACGGCAACTTTGCTGGACTTGGGTTGGGGGTTCCAATGCCAATACCCCAACCATTGAGCTACCACACCCGAAATTGCCCCCGTTATGGTTTGAATCAATAGATGTTGGACCAAATGGAACCTACAGCGGAGAGAGGGAGGGCTACCTCAGCGCCTCCACCCTCAACCTCATGCCATCCCTGAGGACAAGGTGGCAGGTGCTCAGCCCTTTGGGGGGGGTGACTGTCCTTCCCCACCCACTTGCTCCGCCCACTCCACTTCTCATTCCTTCTTCTATTAGACTCAGAGGGTTGGTCCTGAGCGTTCCATCCCTTCTGGAGAACATGCCTATAAGGCCTGCTGGTGGCGTCGTCACACCGTGATGCCCCGTGTCCCCTGAAGTCCTGGGTTTCGGCACCACAACGTCACCTGCGGGGACCAAACGAGGTCCTCTCTCCACGCTCTGCACCTCACCTCTCTTTAAATCCCTTCCCTACGCCTTGGGTTCCCCTCGATTAATATTCCGCTCCAGTGGCCATGCGCTGATCCGTCTGTAGATTCAGATGTTTTGTTCCTCAGAGAGACGCTCAGACTCCGTCAGCGCGTGAGGGAACACTCCGTACACAGGGGGCGCCACCGCGCTCGCTGACATTTCACTCACTTGCGGCTTGTCTTCTGTTTTATTCGCTGCGTTCTGCAAATATAAACCAGTTCGATCCGCGAGCCGCGCCCGTCCCCGCGCCGCCATGCGTTCACGCGCCACTGAGCATCACGTCATGTCCACCGCGCTCAGGCGCTGACCTTTGAAATGCTGCTGTTGCTTAGTATGCACACACACACACACACACACACACACACACACACACACACACACACACACACACACACACACACACACACACACAGGATAAGTGGAACCTTCATCACGGTGAGGTCTGTTATCCGTTAAAAGTTGACAGCGAGCTGACTGGGTCCTAAGAACCGGCATGGAGGTCCGTCCAGGTGCCTTGTGTTAGAGGGAGAACATGCTAAAGAGAACATTGGAGGTTATAATTTATACTGTATTTTTTTTTCATCAGGAAAGGGTTGGGATTGGAGAAGACGGCTGACGGTTCACTTGGTTTAATAAATAAAGGTTTGGATCTCCGTGTCCTCCCCGTGTCCATGTGGGTTTCCTGCAGGTTCTCCGGTTTCCTTCCACATTCAAAGAACACAGATTTCATTTGGAATTAAATGTTCTAAATTGCCCCTATAGTGTGTGTGTGTCTGTGTGACTAAGTGTGTGTCCAGTCATAGATTGGCATCCTGTCCTGTGTGTATCTGTCCAGCGCCTGAAAACGTTCTCCCCTGGATGGACATGGAGACCCCCCCCCTTTCCCTGCCACCCTAATAGAGGATAAAGTGGATGGTATTGAACGGAACTTATTGGATTGCAGTGGGTTTCTTTCGGGTTCTCTGGGTTCCTCCCATGATCCAAAATACATCCATTCAAGGTGAATTGGCTTCTCTTCTGCTCAAGTACAGTTGCCACTGTCTAAATTGCCCCCATATAGTGTATGTGTGTGTGTTTGTGTGCATGTGCCCTGTCATAGATTGGCGTCCTGTCCTGGGTGTATCTGCCCAGCACCCAAAATGTTCTGCCATTGGAACATTGGAACCCCCCCCCATCCCCAATAGAGGATTGTGAGTATGTTCATATTGAATTTGTATGTTCTCCCCATAGGTCAGATTAAATATAGATATAAATCTGTTGTAGTCTTTGTGAGGGACTGGCAACTGGACTCCAGCCTATCCCAGCACTCTATAGAATAATCAGGTACATGCTGTCACAGACCATAATGTTTATTTTATTATACATTTATTCATTCATTCATTATCTTCCGCTTTATCCTCTATTAGGGTTGCGATGGGGTTCCCCATGCCCATCCACGGGAGAACGTCTCGGGCGCTGGGCAGATACACCCAGGACAGGGAGCCAATCTATCACTGGACATACACTCACTCACAGACACACTCTATATGGGGCAATTTGGAGAACTCAATTGACTTGTTCCATGTTTTTGGACTGTGGGAGGAAACCAGAGAACCCGGAGGAAACTCATGCAGATACGGGGAGAACATGGAAACTCCACCTAGATGGGGATTTGAACCGGGAATCCCTAGCGCTGAGAGGAGAACATGCTAAACCACTAAGCCACCGTGCCGCTATATTATAATAATAATAATAATAATAATAATAATAATAATTATTATTATTATTATTATTATTATTATTATTATTATTATTATTATTATTATTATATGCATCCACATATCACCTTTAATGTCACGGCTTTGTAAAAGTGCTCATCCCTCATGTCAGCGTCTCATCAGAAGCACTACACTTTGTTCTCCCCCACCTCCACCCTGCAGGGTTCCTCCACTCGGTTCCTAATGCAGGTCTGACCGTTGGTGATTTTTCTCGTACCTCCTTCGTTCTTCTCATCTTCAGATTTTCTCACCCCCCCCCCACCCCACCCTTACTCTCCACCCCGGGTGCTGTTACAAATTAAAGGGCAGCACTGATGGATTACAGCATCTCCCCCTCATCGCCGTATCCGGGGCTTAATCAATCAATTATGGGACGTTCTGTTTCTGCAGAGAGACTGAATGTTTTTTTTATTTAGTTACTTGGCGAATTGGCGGAAAAAAAAAAATATTTAAAGCTGGTGGTGGAGTGGTTGGCATGTTCTCCTCTCAGCTCTGGCGATCTGCATTCGAATCCCGATCTGGGTGGAGTTTCCATGGGTTCTCCGGTTTCCTCCTACAGTCCAAAAACATGGATTTATGGTGTATTAAATGTTCTAAATTGCCCCATAGTGTGTCTGTGTGAGTGAGTGTGTGCAGTGATAGACTGGCGTCCTGTCCTGGGTGTATCTGCCTTATTGCCCGAAACGTTCTCCCCTGGATTGACATGGAGAACCCCACCATGACCTTAATAGACAATTTAGCACAAGATAATGAATAAATAAATAATAATGTTCAGTGTTTATGCAGAAATATAATATAAAATAAACACAAACACACACAAAAAAACAAAAAAAAATAATAATAAAAACAAAAAAAAAAAAAAATTAATAAAGAAAAAAAAAAAATTTATAAAGAAAAAAAGAAACAAACAAAAAAAAAATGTATACAGTGTTAAAAAACGTGGGCGGAACGGCGGGGTACAGGTTAGCACGTCCAACTTCATTCATTCATTCATTCATTATCTTCCGCTTTATCCTCTATTAGGGTCGCGGTGGGGTTCCCCATGCCCATCCAGGGGAGAACGTCTCGGGCGCTGGGCAGATAGACCCAGGACAGGGCGCCAATCCATCACTGGGCACACACTCACTCACACATACACATTCTATAAGGGGCAATTTTGAGAATTCAATTGACTTGATCCATGTTTTTGGACTGTGGGAGGAAACCGGAGAACCCGGAGGAAACCCACGCAGACACGGTGATTTGAACCGGGAATCCCCAGCGCTGAGAGGCGAACTTGCTAACCACTAAGCCACCGTGCCGCCCGTCCAACTTCAAGTGCTGGAAATCTAGGTTCGAATCCCAATCTGGGTGGAGTTTTCATGTTCTGTTCATGTCTGTGTGGGTTTCCTCCCACAGTTCAATAACATGGATTCAAGGTGAATTGGCTGCTATAATTGCTAAAATGCCATTTTAGCAATTAATTGCCCCCTACATAGTGTGAGGTAAGTGTGTGTGCCTAGTGATGGATTGGCGCTCTGTCCTGGGTGTATCTGCCCCCCCAATCAAGGGGTGAAATCACGACATACAGTTTAGCATGTTCTCCCGACGCGCTGAGGATCTATGTTTGAATGCTGATCTGGGTGGAGTTTTCATGTTCTGCCCGTGCCCACAATCCAAAAACACGAATGCAAGGTAAATTGCCCCTACATTGTGTGAGTGTTTGTCCAGCGTTCTTTATAGGTTTTTCTGAAGCTCACTCACTCACTCGCCCAAAAAACTAAAAAAACAACCAAACAAAAAAACCCAAAGTGAGAACGAGAGACAGAGAAGAGAGCAAAAAAAATTAATTCAGGAGGCAAATGGATTTTTCCACCTACCACCTGAAACCCACTGTGTATTCGGCCACACTAACCATGTGGTTCCACCACCCACATCAGATCTAAAGGAGAACAGCCCAAGAACTTTCTACTTTCATCTAAAAGCCCCAAACCCTGTGCAGCCCACCTCATCGTTTGCCCTGCCCCCCCCCCCCCCTTCAGCAGGTGAATTCACACAGACATCAGAACGCTGTGTGGGCGTGGTCCGGCGCCGTGGTGGCGCGTCGCCTCGAGCCGCTCCATTGCTATGGAAATCAGCCGACCGAATCCGGAACCCATTAAAGTACCACGTACTCCGTACTGCGGCGTCTTCATAGTTTCGGTGCTTTGAAAATGTTCCACTCCGCCGTTTAGTCCTTGACTCTTTAGTCTTGTCTCTCGGGTTCTAACTCTCAGTAGACTCCACAATTAAACCGTTTCCTGTTGTTTGAAGGTTGGAGAACGGAGCCGTGTTTATCCACCGGACTGCAGGACGGACCCGGGTTCGGTTCCCGATGAGGCTGAGCGAGGGGGTACGCATGTCCTCCCTGTGCCGGAGTGGATTTCCAGCTGGTTCTCCGGTTCCCTCGCGCATTCCGCTGTCCTGCTGATGGGTGAGTTCTGAAGACGCCCTGCACTGATGTTCATCCCGTTCACACGTGATGTTTTTATAAATGTATTTATTTGGACTGCAGGAGGAAACTGCAGGAGAACCCACGCAGACATGAACATGCACACAGAGAACGTTCTGAGAGGTTCTCACTGTCAGGAAAAGAGAACCGAGTGCTGAGCCACCAAACTGCCTTTATCTGAAAAATAGCTCTCATCTCATTATCTTCTGCTTAAACCTATATTAGGGTCGCGGGATCGTAGCGGGGGAGGGGGGCGGGGGTTCCCCATGCCCATCCAGGAGAGAACGTTTCGAATACTGGACAGATATATATATCCATCCATTATCTTCCGCTTTATCCTATATTTGGGTCGCGGGGGGGAAGGGGGGAAGGGGGGAAGGGTTCCCCATGCCCATCCAGAGGAGAACGTTTCGGGCGCTGGGCAGATACACCCAGGACAGGGGGGCAATCTATCACTGGACACACACTCACTCACACACACAGACTCTATATGCGGCAATTTGGAGAACTCAATTGACTTGATCCATGTTTTTGGACTATGGGAGGAAACCAGAGAACCCGGAGGAAACCCACGCGGACACGGGGAGAACATGTAAACTCCACCCAGATGGGGATTCGAACCGGCAATCCCTAGAGCTGGAGGAGAACATGCTAAAACACTAAAAAAGCCACCCATGCCGCCGCCCCGTTTTATATATATATATATATATATATATATATAATATATATATATATATTATATATATTTATATTTATATATAGGGGCAATTTAGAGCATCCAATTCATCTTAAATCCATCTAATTTGACATATCTGTTCACTGGCACTGTGGTTAAAATAGCGCCCCCTGTATCGGTATGACACACGTGTGTCTTATAAAGGAGGTTCATGAGCCCTGAGGTGTTTAATATCTATGTGTTGCGTCTATTTAAATAAATGTAATGACGTGTTAATCAGTTTTCTCTCCGTCTCTGTCTCGTCTGACGTTTTCTTGTCCAAATTCCGAACCTCCTCAGTCGCAGATCAGATAATTAGTCGGGCGTCCGGGAAGCGATGATGACATTTAAGCAGACTGGAGCTGTTTTCAGCCGTAAACCCGAGACGCAGCGTGCACCACTTCATCTTCTCCCACACGCCGGTTCTCGAGCCCCAACAATGAGCCGCGATGCCTGCAGTCAGGCTCGATTCGGAAGTAGGACAAGCTGACAACTGTGTCAAATCTGCCTCATTGTTTTGCTTTTCCTATCCCGGCACGTCTCCAGCCAACGGAGACAGTACAGTGCATGGCCCGCTAATGTGACAGGCAGAACACATGGGGGGGGGAGTCTGAGATGATCAGCCAAACAGCTTCTGTTTATCCGTTTGCTTTCGTACCGTGTTTCTTGTTTCTCATCGTTGAGCGGATAACGAACCGAGCGGATAACGAACTCCAGCGCACTTCAAAGCTTTGTGCGAAGGAAACCTGACGAGCCGAGACGATGAAGGTCAGCTGACGGGTGTCGACTTTTCTCCAGACACCTGACCGAACACCCACGTTTAGGATTTCAGCGGCGTGCGAGCGACCACCCGGAAAACACGGAACCGTCGTAACGGGACGGGGCCTGCTGGTTAAATGTGGGCGTGTCAGACCCAAACATATTCACATCTCATTATTTTCTGCTTAATAGATCGATAACTAGAGATGCGAGGGGGGGGGGGGGGTTCCTCATACCCATCCAAGGGAGAACATTTCGGGCGCAGGGTGGATACACCATCCATCATTGGGCACATTATTCATATATATACACATTATATAGGGGCAATCGAGATGGGGCAATTTGGAGCATCCTATTCAATCCAAGTTGTTAGGACTGTGGGTGGAAAAATGCTTAACTACAGCATCGTTTCCGTTATTAATTACCCCCCACCCCCCCCCCCCACCCCCACACTGTTTGCTTTGAGCATTTAGAGCCAAAGGCACCAAGAACAAAGAACCGAAGACGCAAACACACAGCAACTACAGAACAATGCAAAGTGATGTAATGAGAATGTAATGTATATTAGATCGGGGGGGGGGGGGGGGGGGTTAATGGTGGTAGTTGTGCTGGATGGGGGGGGGGGGTTAATCATTGGTTGCAGGGCCTTTTGGTTTTTAATGCAAATATTTTTAGTAACATCATCTCATTAACTCTCAGAGCAGCCTTACAGCCTAACGTTGTTTTATAGGGTGAGAGTCTGGTGCGAGCGGGTACCACACACACACACACACACACACACTCACAGACACACACACACACACACACACACACACACACTCACAGACACCCACACTAGATTCTATTTTCTTCGTCTCATAAAGCCGTAACTCGTCCGTTTCTGAAGCTGGCCGTGCCCTCGGCGCTGGGACATTGCGACGTCCTGCTCTGCGTCGGTTCTGCTGCACTCTTCTGTTTCTTTAATCATCACTGAGCATCAAACTAATGTTCTACTGTTCTACTGTACAGGTGGGTAGACGGGTGGAGGAGCGTTGGGACGTGTAGCTAGAACACAAGGTCAGCCTTTACCAGGGGCGTTTTTAGGGTTTAGGAACATCAGGGGCTTTAGCCCAGATCCCTTATTCCCCCCTGTCCTCTTTAAAAAGTGCCCTTTCATGAGGGTATTTATCCATTTAAACTGTTTTTACGTTTGTTTTGTTTTTAAATTCATAAATTTAAAATTCATTTTGTTAATAAATTCATTATTTATGTTGGATAAAATTAAATAACATGTGAAATCTGTCTGTCAGCGGTGGAGAGCACATCCAGTTCTAATAAATGATGGTTTTGGCTGAAAACTTTTGAATAAATGAACCTGAGCTTCGGCAGAAAAGCGTGAATCTGTTTTACGAGTCGGACGCAGATGAGACGGTCTTAACGAGGTTTTGATTTAATTACCGTAACTCTGCGACAGTTTGCGCCTTCAGAAAAATTCTGATGGTTTCTGAAAGCTGAGAAGCTGCTCTTAACATCCATTATGTTCTGCTTTATCCTCTACTAGGGTCGGGGGGGGCAGGACACCCAGGACGGGACGCCAATCTATCACGGGGCACACTCACTCACACAGACACACTCTATATGGGGCAATTTGAAGAACTCAGTTAACTTCATCCATGTTTTCGGACTGTGGGAGAAATCCGGAGAACCCGGAGGAAATCCACACGGACACGGGGAGAACATGGAAACTCCACGCAGATGGGGATTCGAACCGGGAATCCCTAGTGCTGAGAGGAGAACATGCTAAACCACCAAGCCACCGTGCCGCCCTCTTTACAGCCAGCATACAGTTATTACGGTAACTTTACTCCGATACTGGAGTATCTCCCTCACACACACACACACACACACACACACACACACACACACACACACACACACACACACATACGGAGCTTAGAAGCACAAACAGCTGACGGTGACTCCATCGTTCGGTCCCGCGGCTGGAGGAGAAGGCTGCTCTCATTTGATCCGGGGCAACTGACAAAACATCCAGGGCTACAGCCCCCAAAGCCCAATCTAACGATGCCCCTGGCCATGACAGACCCCAGGAGCACTGAGGGTTAAGGGCATTGGCGGCTACCCCAGCACGCGTTACCCGCACCGTCCCGTGTCCTGTTCTAACCCGTCTATAGTTTACGGACGCCACCACTCCACGGATCATCCGGGTTGGGAGGGTATCATCCGGGTTGGGAGGGTATCATCCGGGTTGGGAGGGGATCATCCGGGTGGGGAGGGGATCATCCGGGTTGGGAGGGTATCATCCGGGTTGGGAGGGGATCATCCGGGTGGGGAGGGGATCATCCGGGTTGGGAGGGTATCATCCGGGTTGGTTGGGAGGGTATCATCCGGGTTGGGAGGGGATCATCCGGGTGGGGAGGGGATCATCCGGGTTGGGAGGGTATCATCCGGGTTGGGAGGGTATCATCCGGGTTGGGAGGGTATCATCCAGGTGGGGAGGGGATCATCCGGGTTGGGAGGGGATCATCCGGGTTGGGAGGGTATCATCCGGGTTGGGAGGGTATCATCCGGGTTGGGAGGGTATCATCCGGGTTGGGAGGGTATCATCCGGGTTGGGAGGGTATCATCCGGGTTGGGAGGGTATCATCCGGGGTCGGGGGTTCAAATCCCACCAAATCCATTAAAGTCAGTGAGGTTCTCTGATTAAGACCCTTAACCCATGTCGCTCCAGAGCGCTGTGTCATGGCTGACTCACCACCCCCCCACCCTCTGCTTCGCTGACCTCATGTTCTACCCACACGTCGCCAACGCGCCCTCGTCTCGCCGCCCGGACAGTCGAACGGTCTAACGTTTGTTTCGCGTTCCGTGCCGGTTGGAGAAACACAAGCGTGCCGCAGATATTTATTTAGAACGAGGAATTTATTCATAGAGATTTTTGTTGCCGAGTAAATTAGTTCTCCGTTATTTGCATTTGACTCGCAGAACGCGCTCTGGGTGGAGAACCCACTGCACGCCCGCTGCATTCTCAAAGCCGCACTCGCGCTCGCTTTCGGGGAGCAGAAGATGAACATTTGTTTTAAAGATAATTCTGTCGGTTCTCTAAATTCGCCCGCAGCTGATGGAGGGTACACCCCCCCCCCCAAAAAAAAACAAAAAACAAAAACAACACAAGGAATACTGGGGTTTATGGGTTTCCTCAAATACATTCATTCAATCATCCTTTATCATCCCAGGACAGGGGGGCAATCCATCACTCACTCACACAGACACTTCATCCATCCATTATCCTCTACTAGGGTCAATGGGGGGGGGGGGGGTTCATCCAGGGGAGAACGTTTCGGGCGCTGGGCAGATACACACAGGACAGGGCACCAATCTATCTCTAGGCACACACTCACTCACACAGAGAAACTCTATATGGGGCAATTTGGAGAACTCAATTGACCTTGATCCATGTTTTTGGACTGTGGGAGGAAACCGTGAACCCGGAGGAAACCCACGCAGACACGAGGAGAACATGTCCACTCACTTCCAAATCCGGCTCCCAACTACCCGACCTCCTGGGTCAGGTCACTCGTCCTCCCCTGGAAGAGTCCCAGCATTAAATAATTATAATTAATTAACCCCCACAGAACGGATTCAATGTTAATTATTATAGAAACATATAACAATATAAATGGCTTAGTGGTTGGCATGTTCTCCTTTCAGTGCTGGGGATTCCCAGTTCGTATTCCAACCTGGGTGGAGTTTCCATGTTCTCCCTGTGTCTTCGTGGGTTTCCTCCGGGTTCTCCGGGTTCCTCCCACAGTCCAAAAACATGGATCAAGGTCAATTGATTTCTCCAAATTGCCCCATATAGAGTGTGAGTGGGTGTCCAGCGATAGATTGGCGTCCTGTCCTGGGTGTATCTGCCCAGCGCCCGAAATGTTCTCCCCTGGATGGGCATGGGGAACCCTCCCCACGACCCTAATAGAGGATAAAGCTGAAGATAATGGATGGATGGATAACAATATGAATAATGTAGATAATTAATGTCATAATTACATTCTACAAGCGTTTTGTAGATTCATGTAATACACAGGTTCATGGGGACGTGGGTGTCCCGTGTGATTAATACGTTATTTATTCATTTCTTAACGACATGATGACAGAAGGATGCGGTGAGTCTGTACGTGGTGCTGAAGCGGTTGTTGTAGTATCGGTTCTGACATGGCGGGTCCACCCCCCGCCCCCCCGCCCTGTCGGAGAGATGGGAGTCTTGTTTTTGTATTAGCAGACGTCGCTGCCTGGGGCATTCTCAGATTGCTTCTGAGTGCCGTGTCTCTTTTCTTTGTACTCCGTTTATGCGATAATGACGGGCCGAGGTTCTGCGCGCCGTGCCATTCGCTTTATGAAAACATAATGCAGCGTTTTACAGAAATCCAGAACGTCTTCATCTCTGAGTTCAGAGATTTATCATGTACTGCGGGCTGGCTTAGTGTTTAGCATGTTCTCCTCTCAGCGAGGTTCGAATCCCAATCTGGGTGGAGTTTCCATGTCCTCCCTGTGTCCGTGTGGGTTTCCTCCGGGTTCTCCGGTTTCCTCCCACAGTCCAAAAACAGTCAAAAAGCTCAATTGAGTTCTCCAAATTGCCCCATATAGAGTGTGTCTGTGTGAGTGTGTGTCCAGCGATAGATTGGCGTCCTGTCCTGGGTGTATCTGCCCCGAGCCCCGAAATGTTCTCCCCTGGATGGGCATGGGGATCCCCCCCCCGCGACTCTAGTAGAGGATAAAGCGTAAGATAATAGATGGATGGATGGATCAAGGTCAATTCAATTCTCCAAATTGCCCCATATGGAGTGTGTCTGTGTGAGTGAGTGTGTGCCCAGTGATAGATTGTCGTCCTGTCCTGGGTGTATCTGCCTCGAGCCCCGAAATGTTCTCCCCTGGATGGGCATGAGGAACCACCCCCCCCGCGACCCTAGTAGAGGATAAAGCGGAAGATGATGGATGGATGGATGGATTTATCGACAGACGGAACGTTGCAGCCTGGTTCAGGATGGTGGCGCCAACAGTCATTGTGCGTGCAGCGTAGAGAGTCGTCCCAGCAGCATCAGGAATGCGATCGAGGAGGAGGCGGAGCCGAAGACGTGATGGAGGTAATTGGCTCTTTCTCCACCTTCTGATTCAGACCCATGGACACGTCCCTCCCTCTCCTCCGTCCCACCGTCCACTCATCCATCCACCCATTATCTTCCGCTTTATCCTCTTTTAGGGTCGCGGGGGGGTTCCCATGCCCATCCAGGGGAGAACGTTTCGGGGCTCAGGTCAGATACACCCAGGACAGGACGACAATCTATCACTGGACACACACTCACTAACACACACAGACACACTCTATATGGGGCAATTTGGAGAATTCAATGGACCTTGATCCATGTTTTTGGACTGTGGGAGGAAACCGGAGAACCCGGAGGAAACCCACGCGGGCACGGGGAGAACATGCAAACTCCACCCAGATGGGGATTCGAACCGGGAATCCCTGAGCCACCGTGCCGCCCGCCGTCCGCTCGGTTCATTTATATTTTAAGGCCTCACATCGCGGCTGGGTTCTCGCGCGTAACAAATTGGACCCCCGACTCTGAGGGACCGCAGTACTGATGACGTCCTCCGGGGGGAAATGAAGAACCTGATTATTCCTCTCCCACCGTTTTCATTCCGTCTATTTGGATAAATCAGGCGGTCAGTGTGATTTATCAGAGCAATAAAACCGAAGGAGAATTCCATCTGCGCTGCAACAGCCGACGATGTTCCGCGCCGGAAGAACCCGATAAATCACCCGAGTCAGCGTTATTTCATTGATCAGATTTTATTGTTCTGTATATGATTTAAGGCAGGCTGCTGCTGAGCTTTAAACCAGGTACGGCGGGATTCAGTGTGTGTGTGTGTGTGTGTGTGTGTGTGTGTGTGTGTGTGTGGGGGGGGGGGCAGTGGACGGCAGAACCTGGGTAGGTCCCGACGAATTGCTCGGTTCTACTTCATTTTTACCTCATTAATATTAATGAGGTCTCAGCAGTGGCGTCGTGGTTAGCATGTTCTCCTCTCGGCGCTGGGGATCCACACCCAGGACACTGCTGGGTACACACACACTCACACTGACTATCTAGGGGCAATCTAAAGCAGCCACTTCACCTTGAGTGAGCGAGAGAGAGAGAGAGATTTTCATTCATTCATTCATTATCTCCCGCTTTATCCTTTATTAGGGTCGTGGTGGGGTTCCCCATGCCCATCCAGGGAAGAACGTCTCGGGCGCTGGGCAGATACACCCAGGACAGGACACCAATCCATCCCTGGGCACACACTCACTCACACAAACACACTCTATATGGGGCAATTTTGAGAATTCAATTGACTTGATCCATGTTTCTGGACTGTGGGAGGAAACCGGAGAACCCGGAGGAAACCCACGCAGACACGGGGAGAACACAGAAACTCCATCCAGATGGGGATTCGAACCGGGAATCCCTAGAGCTGAGAGGCGAACGTGCTAAACCACTAAGCCACCGTGCCGCCAGAGAGAGATTTTGTTGGAGGAAAAGACATTTGTCATAACCATCCATTCATTATCTTCCACTTTATCCTCTATTAGGGTCACGGGGGGGGGTTCCCCATGCCAATCCAGGAGAGAACGTTTCGGGCGCTGGGCAGATACACCCAGGACAGGATGCCAATCTATCACTGGACACACACTCACACACACACACACTCTATATGGGGCAATTCAATTGACTTGATCCATGTTTTTGGACTGTGGGAGGAAACCGGAGAACCCGGAGGAAACCCACGCGGACACGGGGAGAACATGGAAACTCCACCAGATTGGGATTCGAACCAGGAATCCCTAGTGCTGAGAGGAGAACATGCCAAATCACTGAGCCACAGTGTCGCCTGGCATAACAATCCTTTATTTAAATTTGGAAATAAGATTCATAATTGAAAACAAAAAAACTGAAATGTTGGGAGAAAGAAAATCAGGACAGCGTGAGCGAGCGAGAGAGAGAGAGAACGAGAGAGAGAGAGCGAGCGAGAGAGAGAGAGAGAGAGAGCGAGAGAGAGAGAGAGAGAGAGAGAGTGAGAGAGCGAGAGAGAGATCGAGCGAGAGAGAGAGCGAGAGAGAGAGAATGAGAGAGAATGAGAGAGAGAGAGAGAGAGAGAGAGAGAGTGAAATGGAGCGAGATAACAGCAGGTTAAATGGGGACATGGAGATCACACTCAGGTTCCTCTTTCTAAATAACCAATTAATTTGCCTCTCCTAATTACACCCCCACATCTGCCACACTCTGCATGTCATTTAAAAAGTTTCTTAATTAGAGAATTGGATCCTGAATGAGTACAGACGCGTTCTCGTGGATTAGTCTTATTAATACTGCGTCTCTAACGAGGGCGCTGTGTTTCATAAAAAAAAAAAAAAACATCTGCAATGAGGACAAGCTGACGAGGTTTCAGTTAACGAGTCGCAGCTTTAATTACAAACTCTGAGTTAACGTGTGGTCGCTCGGTGGTGAGGGGTTCTATTAACCTGGAGGTTGTGGGTTCAAACCCCACGTCCACTGATGTTACCCATGGGGTTTAGTGTTTAGCATGTTCTACTTTTAACGCTGGGAATCAGGTGGAGTTTGCATGTCCTCCCCGTGTCTGCGTGGGTTTCCTCCGGGTTCTCCGGTTTCCTCCCACAGTCCAAAAACATGGATCAAGGGCAATTGAGTTCTCCAAATTGCCCCATATAGAGTGTGTCTGTGTGAGTGAGTGTGCGCCCTGCAATAGATTGGCGCCCTGTCCTGGGTGTATCTTCCCAGCACCCGAAACGTTCTCCCCTGGATGGGCATGGGGGGAACCGCCACCCCCCCCCCCCCCCCCCCCCCCCCCCGACGTGATCCTAGTAGAGGATAAAGAGGTTAAAGTGGATGCATGGGTACAACAAACGTCTCTCTCTCTCTCTCTCGCTCTCTCGCTCTCTCTTTCTCGTTCTCTCTTTCTTGTTCTCTCTCACTCTCTCTCTTTCTCGTTCTCTCTTTCTTGTTCTCTCTCGCTCTCTTTATCGTTCTCTCTCTCTTTCTCATCTCGCTCTCTCTCACTCTCTCTCTCTCTCTCTCTCTCTCTCTTTCTTGTTCTCTCTCGCTCTCTCTCTCTTTCTCATCTCACTCTCTCACTCAGTCTCTCTCACTCTCTCTCACTCTCTCTCTCTCTCTCTCTCTCTCTTTCTCTCTCTCTCACTCTCTCTTGCTCTCTCTCACTCTCTCGCCCTTTCTTTCTCTCTTCCTCGTCCTCTCACCCTCTCTCTCTCTTTTTGACCCTGAGGTGGCGGAACGTTTTGTCAGTATTCCAAAACTAAAGTCCATCCTGATTGGCCGGGCTGCTGATGAATGTTCCCTGTAAATGGCCGGGACAGGCCCCGATCCTGCCGGACCCACGATGCCAGACGAATGAGCCGGATTCGTAAATCGACTCCAGGTGCACGGTACGGCGTCCTCCGGAGGTTCTGCTCAAGAAACAGATTGAGGCAGCTGCTCAGAAAATAGGGGTGGGGGGGGGGGGGGGGGGGGGTGGGGGGGGTGAGCTGAAAAACTTCCCTCGATCCGGTTCGTGACTCGGCCTTTCAATCCTCCTCACTTCACCAGGGAGGAAGAAGAGGAAGAGGAAGGCGTGATGGAGGACAGAGATCTAGAACATAATGAAGTCTGAGGTTCTGGAGGTCTGCGGGGACGGAGCTGAAATATTCATCAGCTCATCGACGGACGGCGTTTAAAGAGTTTAATAAAAGGCTTTAACAGAAGCCGCCTCATTTCCATAAACTCAATCATTCTCACAAAATAATATACGCTTCGTTTAAGAACTCTTTACAATTTAAAATTCAGCGATAAAGAAGAGCGCACGAGAACCCGGAGAACCCGGAGAACACGCAACGCCGTCGTCATTGTTCTACCGAAAGAACTCAACGTACGGTTCTCATCGTAAGTAGAGAACTTTCTATATGAATATATAAATATGTATATATATATCTATCCATTCATTATCTTCTGCTTTATCCTCTATTAGGGTCACGGGGGGGTTCCCCATGCCCATCCAGGGGAGAACGTTTCAGGCGCTGGGCAGATACACCCAGGACAAGAGGGGCAATCTATCACTGGGCTCACACATATTGTACACACTCTATATGGGGCAATTTGCAGAATTCAATTGACCTTGATTCATGTTTTTGGACCGTGGGAGGAAACCAGAGAACCCGGAGGAAACCCACGCGGACACGGGGAGAACGTGGAAACAGATGGGGATTCGAACCGGGAATCCCTAGTGCTGAGAGGAGAACATGCCAACCACTAAGCCACCGTGCCGCCCAATATATAAATAAAAATGTATATATTGACTCTGAATTGAAGCAGCATTCAGTTTTTATTGATATTTATTTAATGAATCAGAAATGAATCAGTATCACTCATCCTGACCGTTTACCCCTCTGAAAGGGCGGGAAGAGAGTGTTTTGGGGGTGGAGAAAGTTTGGGGCAAGGGGAGAAGGTTTCAGGTGGGGGAGAACAAATCAGGGGTGGAGAACATTTGGGGCAAGGGGAGAACCTTTTGAGGATGGAGATCATTCGGGGTGGGAGAACGTTTCAGGAGTGGGAGAACATTTTGGGTGGGGAAGAGAGGGGGTGGAGAATGTTTGGGGCAGGGGGGGAATTTCAGGGGTGAGGAAGGTTTGGGTTGTGGAGAACATTTTAGGTGGAGGAGAAAACATTTTGGGTGGGGGGAATACATTTCTGGGTTGGACAACATCTGGGGTGGGAGGAGAAGGTTCCATGGGGTGGAGAACCTTTGGGGGGGTGGATTCGAACCTGGATCCTCAGTGCTGAGAGGCGGACACGGTAACCACGCCTCAGCTCTCAGAACTGTGGAACATTCTGATGAGAACCCGTTAGAACATGGTCTCCTGTCATTTCAGTTCCCCCTGACGCTCGAGAACCCGAGGCCCAGACCCAGCGCTCAGGCGTGAACCTGCAGGTCCCCGCGGTCGGTTCCGCCTCTTAATCGGGATTGGAGGCGCAGGTTAAATGTTCTTTCAGAACGTATGAGCGTGGGTTCTTTTGTTCGCCTGTTCGTTATTCCGCGGCTCGTAAATCGTGATTCATGACTCGACTGAGTGGAAGTGACGCCGATTAAAGGGCCGCGTTCCCCAAACACACTGAGAACGTTCAGGAGAACGCTCAGGAGAACGCTCTAATGACCTGAAATGATTATTGGTTCTGTTCTCGCGCCGAGGTTGTTCCGAAGGTGATGACATCACTAATGCCATGTGATCTCACTGATGCGGTTTCAGTTTATTCATGATGACATCGGAACACACACGGGGGGGTTTAAACACACACACACACACACACACATATATATATATATATACACACACACACACACACACACACACACACACACATATATATATATATATACACACACACACACACATATTAATACACATACATCCATCCATTATCTCCCGCTTTATCCTCTATTAGGGTCGCGGTGGGGTTCCCCATGCCCATCCAGGGGAGAACGTCTCGGGCGCTGGGCAGATAGACCCAGGACAGGACGCCAATCTATCGCTGGGCACACACTCACTCACACAGACACGCTCTATATGGGGCAATTTGGAGAACTCAATTGACTTGATCCACGTTTTTGGACTGTGGGAGGAAACCGGAGAACCCGGAGGAAACCCACGCAGACATGGGGAGAACATAGAAACTCCCAGATGGGGATTCGAACCGGAAATCCCTAGTGCTGAGAGGAGAACATGCTAAACCACTAAGCCACCGTGCCGCTACATACACACACACACACACATATATACACACACTCATGCCCATCCAGGGGAGAACGTTTCAGGGGCTGGGCAGATACACACAGGACAGAGTGCCAATCCATCACTGGGCACACACCCACTCTATATGGGGCAATTTGGAGCATTCAATTTCCCTTGAATCCATGTTTTTGGACTGTGGGAGGAAACCGGAGAACCCGGAGGAAACCCAGATGGACACGGGGAGAACATGCAAACTCCATCTAGATTGGGATTCGAACTGGGAATCCCCAGCGCTGAGAGGAGAACATGCCAAACACTAAGCCACAGTGCTGCTCTTTGGTGAGAGTTATTTTTCTGAATATTATTGTAAGTTTACGAGGTTATCGTCGTGATGTTTGTGGTTTTATTGTTTGTTTTATCTTCTGGGTTCTGGGTTCTGGGTTCTCTCTGTGCAGTGCGGCGTTTCTGTAATAATAAGATGTTTTATAGTTATTGACAGGACATTCAGACTGAGCATCACTGAAGGCCTGCCATAGAGGTCATGGTCCTCACGCTGTTCTGTATACACACACACACACACACACACACACACACTCCCACATCTGTTGTAGCGTTCGGTCCAAAGCCAGCAGATTGCACCGGGCAGTCTTATCTTCCTCCAGTCATCTTTCATTTATTGCGGCGCGTATCAGACACAATTTAAAATGAAGCAGCTCGTCTCCTGATACGGCTGCGGGTGCGAAAGTCCCAAAAGACGCCAAACGAATCCGAAAAGACCCGCGAATGCCTTCCCCTGCGTTCTGTTACAAAAAAATAGCAAACATAGATACGCAAGAACCTACAGAACCCGATCTATACATCTGATTATCTTCTGTTTAATCCTAGTGTGTGGGGGTGGGGGGGGGGGCTTAATGCCCATCCGGGGGAGAACGTTTGGGGCGCTGGGCAGGTACACACAGGACAGGATGCCAACCGATCGCTGAGCACACACTCACACACACACACATATACTCTCTATGGGGCAATTGAGAGCCTTCAAATTACCTTGAATCCATGTTTATAGACTGTGGGAGGAAACCGGGGTGGCTTAGTGATTGAGCATGTTCTCCTCTCAGCGCTGGGGATTCCCGCTTCGAGTTTCCCCAGAGTTTCCATGTTCTCCCCGTGATATTCATCCAGAACCCTGCAGATTCCCTTCACAGTCGAAAAGGTCAGATGAATCAGAGGAACACACTTGCCCCTGGGGGGTGAATGTGCTTATGACCATGAGTGTGTACCCTCCCCCTGCCCCCAGCACCTTAATTACATTAATTGAATTATTTAATAAGACATTCTACATTTAAGCCGAGTTTTATGGTCAACACTTACAATTAACTGTGTGTGTGTGTGTGTGTGTGTGTGTGTGTGTGTGTGTGTGAGAGAGAGAGAGAGAGTGTGTGTGTGTGTGTGTGAGAGAGAGTGTGTGTGTGTGTGTGTGTACATTTATTCCTTCATTATCTTCCGCTTAATCCTCTATTAGGGTCACGGGGGGGAGGGGGTCTTACACACACACACTATATGGGGCAATTTAGAACATTAAATTCAAGCTTGAATCCATGTTTTTGGACTGTGGGAGGAAACCGGAGAACCCGGAGGAAACCCATGCACACACGGGGAGAACATGCAAACTTCAACCAGATCGGGATTCGAACCTGGATGCCCAGTACTGAGAGAAGAACATGCAAACCACTAACCCCAGCGTGAAACCCATTTACTATACGTACACTACAAGTCCAAAGTTTGGCCACGCCCCTTTTTACTCCATATAGATGGACTTTGTAGTTCTACAATTCCAGACTGTAGTCCATCTGTGTTCTTTGTTGTTGTTCGTCCCCTGTTGGTTCTCTTTTCATCACAGAACAGGTATCATTTGGGTGGTGGATTGTTTATGGTCAGTTCTGCAGTGACCCTGATGTGGTGGGGGTAGTGCAGCAGTGCTGCTGTAGTTTCATTTAAACACCTCAGTCACACTGCTGGGATAGGAATAATGCACCCCCCACATAACCCCTGCTCTGTGGTGGTACTATTGGGGTTCTGAGCATTAGAACAGAGTACACAGTATGTATTGTAGAAACAGTAAATTCAAACTTGAATCCATGTTTTTGGACTGTGGGAGGAAACCGGAGAACCCGGAGGAAACCCATGCACACACGGGGAGAACATGCAAACTTCAACCAGATCGGGATTCGAACCGAATCCCCAGTACTGAGAGGAGAACATGCTAACCTCTAACCCCAGCATGAAACCCATAGTTTAAATGAAACTACAGCAGCAGTGCTGCTGTAGTTTCATTTAAACACCTCAGTGACACTGCTGGGATAGGAATAAATCACCCACCCAATAACCCCTGCTCTGTGGTGGTACTATTGGGGTTCTGAGCATTAGCACAGAGTACACAGTATGTACTGTAGAACACACACATATGGACTACAGAATGGAATTGTAGAACTACAAAGTCCATCTCTACAGGACGTGGAGATGAGAACATGGGTGATAGGTGGAGCAGACGGGGGGTGTGTTCATACTTTTGGCTGTAGCTTATTGAAGGCTAAACACTGATATTTCATCTTCTTTTTTCTTCTCTGGCAGAAACAGAGAGCAGATTATTGGATCATAAAAGGAAAGTGAAGTTCATTAACCCTCTGCCTCGGATTCTGGGTCCTCATTGATTTTTTTTATTGTCTCCGCCGCCGCCGCCGCCGCCGCCGCGAGCTCCACTGAGTTTTTTCTTCTGATTGATCGCAGGCCCGGTGCCATCTCTCGGCGGACCTGTAGAGGGCACAGCCGAGTTCTCCCAAAGTTCACGAGGGCGAGCGGAAATCGATGAGTGGAAATGTCAGAGTGCAGCAGTGCTCACTGCTCTGAACCGAACTGGACACAGCGTTATGATAAAGACGGAGCAGCGGTTCAGGATCAGCCGTGTGCACTCACCAGTAATTAAGCAATTAATGAATCAATCTAATGAATCAATCCAATTAATCAATCCAATTAATCAAACTTCAGTGTGTGATAGAGAAAACAGGGGTGTGATCTCAAGCACTGTCCATAATTAAACCAATCACATTAGGGAAGTCTGTAAATCTATTTAACAAGGGTGTGTGTGTGTGTGTGTGTGTGTGTGTGTGTGTGTGTGTGTGTGTGTGTGTGTGTGTGTGTGTGTGTGTGTATATATATATGTGTTTTTTTTATTTAATTTATTTCTGTATGTGTGTGCAGGGTATGTGTGTGTATATATATATATATATATATATATATTATATACATACAGTATACACACACACACACGCACACACTGTATGTGTGTATATACTGTATGTGTGTGTGTGTGTATATATATATATATATATATATATATATATATATATATATATATATATATATATATATATATATATATGCAGGCGGCACGGGGGCTTAGTGGTTAGCACGTTCGCCTCTCAGCACTAGGGATTCCCGGTTCGAATCCCCATCTGGGTGGAGTTTCCATGTTCTCCCCGTGTCTGCGTGGGTTTCCTCCGGGTTCTCCGGTTTCCTCCCACAGTCCAAAAACATGGATCGAGTCAATTGAATTCTCCAAATTGCCCCATATAGAGTGTGTCTGTGTGAGTGAGTGTGTGCCCAGTGATAGATAGGCGTCCTGTCCTGGGTCTATCTGCCCAGCGCCCGAAACGTTCTCCCCTGGATGGGCATGGGGAACCCCACCGCGACCCTAATAGAGGATAAAGCAGAAGATAATGACTGAATGAATGAATATACGTACAGTGTTTGTGTGTGTGTATTTATATATATATATATATATATATATATATATATATATATATATATATATATATATATATATATATATATACACACACACAATGTATATATATTCAGATTACAAGTACTTTGTTTACCCAGCGATAGATTGGCGCCCTGTCCTGGGTGTATCTGCCCAGCGCCCGAAACGTTCTCCCCTGGATGGGCATGGGGAACCCCCCCACGACCCTAATATAGGATAAAGCGGAAGATGATGATGAATGAATTACTTTGTATATGAAATTTAACATACAGACTCTTTAGGACCTTGCGGAGGTTTATATACTCTTTCACGTGATTGGTGGAGAGAGTGATTAGTGCTGTTCTGCAAAGTGGACATTTATAATTAGGTCAGGTAGTTTAACAAAAATATTCCCCCACCCGTCCACCCCTCCCCCCGTCCAGCTGGTTCTGTGGATGTTCTGGTTTAGAACACCGTAGAGCGGCTTTGAGATGATGTAGTTTTATAAACAGTTGTATACAGAAACGGCAACTTAAAATAAGATGATAATTAGAGAAGAAAATCAAAAACATCGTTCCTCACGTTCCTCACGTTCCACCTCTAACTTTAGGAACCATTTCTGTAGAGACCAATTAGAACTTGTGGTTGGAATGTGTTGTGGTTCTCACCGTGCAGAACTGTGATCGTTCTGAGTGTGAACCTGATACGGAGCGATGAGCCTCCTCGTCAGGTTCCTGCTTCCGTTCGTTCTGACGCGAGGAAAGATTAATCTCCTGTGAGTTTGAACCTCTTTAAAGGTGAAGTGACGAAGCTGGACCCCTCCCTGTGCTCGTTAAATCACTGCGACGGAACGATGGCGGAACATGGGACGATGAGGACGCATGATGAAGACACATCCTTCAGCAAGCTGGAGATCTGTCACTCATGGGTGAGCATCTAAAGACGACCCAGCGGACGGGGGGAGGTTCTCCAGCCATCAGAACGGCATCCGCAGGTGGACACCGAAAGAACAGGTGAGCGGGAAGTCTCAAAGGTCGGGTATCTAGTGGCGGAGAACATTTCAGGCGGAGAAGAGGGCGCCAACCCATCACTCATATGGACACACTCTCACTCACTCTATATAGGGGCAATGTAGAGCAGCCAATTTACCATGAACCCATGTTTTTGGACTGTAGGAGGAAACTGGAGAACCCACGTGGACGGTTCGCACTGACTGTGAGAACAGTCGCTCTGCCCCTAGTGGAGCATGAAGACGAGACCCGAAACCTGAAGTTTAGAAAGCATCGTCTCCCTACACCCAGCTCTAGCTTTGTCTTCCCATGAGGTTCGTCCAACTGTCCTCCAGTGTGAGGAACCTGAGCATCCCAATCACCTAGTATCCCTCAGACCTACCGTTCCTTTAGATGCTCACATAGGAACAGCAGGTCATCAACCTCCAGAGAACGTTTTTGGACACTTTGGAAAAACACACAGTGCGATACCTCACTGTGCGCACATACATACAAACACTGTATAGGGGCAATTAAATTCACCTTGAATTCATGTTTTTGGCCTGTGGGAGTAAACCAGAGAACCCGGAGGAAACCAAGACGGACACTGGTGGGGGCGCACACACACACAATAGAGAAGTAATTATAGACAGGGGCAAACCCACTCAGACATGGGGAGAACATGCAAACTGCACCCCCCCCCCCGACTTGTTAGCCTCTTTAGATAAAAACATCTCTAAATGAATAAATGTAAGTGTAATGGACTCAGACACGGGGAGAACATGCAAACAACCATGTCATTCATGATCAAAAACACGCTTACTGTCTGCTAATTCACCTTGAATCCATGCTTTTGGACTGTGGCAGGAAACCGGAGAACCCAACCTAGATCGGGATTCGAACCTGGATCTCCTGGGGGCGGGGGGTTCCTCCCACGGGAACCAGGACAGGGCGCCAATTCATCCCTGGACACACACACACATTATATTGGGGCAATTAAAGACAGGCATCCAATTCACCTTGAATCCATGTTTTCGGACTGTGGGAGGAGACCCACACAGACATGAGGAGAACATGCAAACAAGACTTCACCTTTTTTTTTTAATAAAGTCGTAATAATAATAATAATAATAATAATAATAATAATAATAATAATAATAATTCAAATAGAATCAGGCTCTCACACACTCAATCACAAACACACACACACACTGTATTGGGGCAATTAAATTCACCTTGAATCCATGTTTTCGGCCTGTGGGAGGAAACCGGAGAACCCGGAAGAAACCCAGATGGACACGGGTGGGGGCGGTATACTGCGTGCCAATACATCACTCTGGGCACACATTATCTCACACAGACACACACACACTATATAGGGGCAATTTGGATAAGGCGATTAAATTCGGTTTTTGGACCCGGGACATGGGGAGAACATGGAAAGTCCACCCTGATTGGGGACGTACTGACCGCGACACCACCCTCTGTCCATGACGTTAGCAGAAAACTACCGTGGTTGGTGTGCATGACGGGTTTAGAGAACCGTGTGAAGTACAGTGTCATAATTTAGCAGATTATCAGTGTTTATAGCGCATTATAGAGTTAATTCAGTCCAGATTAGCACAGAGCATGAGATTAAAACCCGTATAAAGGAAACACTCTGCTTTTGAGTCAATGGCTTAAAATTATTTTATCAGACTAATATCTGAATAATCACAGATTATCTGCTGGATTAAATATGTATAAAGAGAGAGAGAGAGAGAGAGAGAGCGTGTTCTCCAGATGACAGAGCGAGAACAAACCCCCCCCGTTGCTTATAAATGTCAGATCCTCGGTACACACACACACACACACACACACACACACACACACACACAGATCTCTGCACACTAAGCAGCATGTGCGCTGTGTATTGTTTCTATGACAGAAAAAAAGCAGGTATATATTTGCATATATTTTCTTGTTTATGCGTCTGAGACGAGTGTGAAGCCGGAGAGTCGGGACCCGGAGTGACTGAATACTTAAAGTGTGTGTGTAGTGTATAAGAGCCCGACTGTATAAGAGCCATTTACATACAGCATCGTTATTCTCTTTGTATATACTGTATATATATATATATATATACACACACATACTGTAAATGTAGGCCTTGTTTCTATAGTGACCCCCCCCCCACCCTAACCCCTTTATTCAGGCAGACTTAAAATGTCCCTCCAACCACACACAAAATATAAGGGGTTGCATGGTGGCTTAGTGGTTTAGCATGTTCTCCTCTCAGCGCTGGGGATCCAGGTTCGAATCCCACTCTGGCTGGAGTTTCCATGTTCTCCCCGTGTCCACGTGGGTTTCTTCCGGGTTCTCCGGTTTCCTCCCACAGTCCAAAAACATGGATCAAGATCAATTGAATTCTCCAAATTGCCCCATATAGATTGCCCCCCTGTCCTGGGTGTATCTACCCAGCGCCCGAAACGTTCTCCCCTGGATGGGCATGGCGGAAGATAATGGATGGATGAAAGATGAATTGAATTGCCCCTATATAGTGTGTGTGTGTCTAAGTGAGTGTGTGCTCACTGATACCCCTCCTCCTCTCATGTATCTGCCCAGCATACCCATGTCCATGTGGGTTTCCTCCGGTTTTCTCCCACAGTCCAAAAATATGGATTCAAGGTGAATGGCCTGCTTCAAATTGCCCCATATAGAGTGTGTCTGTGTGAGTGAGTGTATATATATATATATATATATATATACATCCGTTATCTTCCGCTTTGTCCTCTATTAGGGTCGGGGGGGGGGGGGGGGGGTTCCCCATGCCCATCCAGGGGAGATCGTCTCGGGCGCTGGGCAGATACACCCAGGACAGGGCACCAATCTATCGCTGGACACACACTCACTCACACAGACACACTCTACAGTATATGGGGCAATTTGGAGAACTCGATCCATGTTTTTGGACTGTGGGAGGAAACCCACGCGGACACGGGGAGAACATGGAAACTCCACCCAGACTGGGATTGGAATGGGAATCCCTAGCGCTGAGAGGAGAACATGCTAAACCATTAAGCCACCGTGCCGCCATTTATTTATTCATTCATTCATTCATTATCTTCCGCTTTATCCTCTATTAGGGTCGCTGTGGGGTTCCCTATGCCCATCCAGGGGAGAACGTCTCGGGCGCTGGGCAGATACACCCAGGACAGGGCGCCAATCCATCGCTGGGCACACACTCATTCACACAGACACACTCTATATGGGGCAATTTTGAGAATTCATTTGACTTGATCCATGTTTTTGGACTGTGGGAGGAAACCGGAGAACCCGGAGGAAACCCATGCAGACACGGGGAGAATATGGAAACTCCACCCAGACTGGGATTCGAATGGGAATCCCTAGCGCTGAGAGGAGAACATTCTAAACCACTAAGCCACCGTGCTGCCATTTATTTTTATTTATATATATATATATTCCACTCCTCGGTTACGGTGCAGGTTCTGAGTGTTCCTCCTCTCCATCCTCTCAGTCGTCCCCTGTGGACTCATAATGATGTCCAGTTTCTGATGTAACTCAGAGTTCCTGAATGTCCACCGAGGACGCTCCGCATTTCTGATCACCGTCTCCGTTTTGTCATGAGGTTCACACTCGTCGTCTCGGCGACCCCTCACGCGATGCCTGACTCTGAGACCGTCTTCATGCTGCAGACAGGCCGTGGCGTGGGGTGGGGTGGGGTGGGGTGGGGGGGTGAGGGAGGTGAGGGTGGTGAGGGTGGTGAGGGTGGTGAGGGTGGTGAGGTGGTGAGGGGGTGAGGGTGGTGAGGGGGGTGAGGGTGGTGAGGGGGGTGAGGGTGGTGAGGGTGGTGAGGGAGGTGAGGGTGGTGAGGGTGGTGAGGGGGGTGAGGGTGGTGAGGGTGGTGAGGGGGTGAGGGTGGTGAGGGTGGTGAGGGAGGTGAGGGGGGTGAGGGTGGTGAGGGTGGTGAGGGAGGTGAGGGTGGTGAGGGGGTGAGGGTGGTGAGGGTGGTGAGGGAGGTGAGGGTGGTGAGGGTGGTGAGGGAGGTGAGGGTGGTGAGGGGGGTGAGGGTGGTGAGGGGGGTGAGGGTGGTGAGGGTGGTGAGGGTGGTGAGGGTGGTGGTGCTGTGGCGGCGTCATGCAGTCAGTCCAGAAATCAGGGTCAGGTTCCGAAACCAAACCAATCCCGTGGACGTACCTCACACAGTGTCCTCATCGTCCTCGCTCGGCCGAGGTTTCGCATCCTGAGGTTCCGGCGTTCTGCGCTTCATTAGACGATAACGACCCTCTTAACCCCAGAACCGTTCCAGCATTGAGACGAGACGAGGCGAGGCGAGACGTGAGACACCGCCGTTTCCTTTCTCTCAGAATCTGATGCAGCAAATGGACGACGCCCGTCCTTATCTCGGGTCGTGGAACCAATTAAGACTTTATTTACGAGCATTCGCGGCTGATGGTAATTAGACGTGTTGTTCTCTCGCAGGTTTAATGAGCAGAACCACGACGTGGTGAGAGAGAGGGAGCATTCTCATTCAGTCGCTCGCCCTGATGGATGTGACGACTCACCAGGGGGCAATCAGCCGCCTCATGGCAGAATAGGCCTTTAACTGTAAATCGGGATCGTTAGGTGTTCCGATTCTCTTTGTTCACAGTCTAGAACGTGGAATTTAATTAGAACTCAGCCGGGTCCGGGACGAAAGGTCGTCAGGGTCGCTGTGGTCCCGTGACAAAACTAATGACGCATGGCGGCGTAGTGTTTAGCATGTTCTCCTCTTAGTGCTACGGATCCAGGTTCGAATCACGATCTGGGTGGAGTCTCCATGTCCTCCCCGTGTCCATGTGGGTTTACTCCCACACTCCAGAAACATGGATTCAAGGTGAATTGAATGCTCTAAATTGCCCCATATAGAGTGTGTTTGTGATTGCGTGTGTGAGAGAATTATTATTATTATTATTATTATTATTATTATTATTATTATTATTATGTCTTTATTAAAAAAAAGGTAAAGTCTTGTTTGCATGTTCTCCTCATGTCTGTGTGGGTCTCCTCCCACAGTCCGAAAACATGGATTCAAGGTGAATTGGATGCCTGTCTTTAATTGCCCCAATATAATGTGTGTGTGTGTCCAGGGATGAATTGGCGCCCTGTCCTGGTTCCCGCGGGAGGAACCCCCCGCCCCCAGGAGATCCAGGTTCGAATCCCGATCTAGGTTGGGTTCTCCGGTTTCCTGCCACAGTCCAAAAGCATGGATTCAAGGTGAATTAGCAGACAGTAAGCGTGTTTTTGATCATGGATGACACGGTTGTTTGCATGTTCTCCCCGTGTCTGAGCCCATTACACTTACATTTATTCATTTAGAGATGTTTTTATCTAAAGAGGCTAACAAGTGGGGGGGGGGGTGCGGTTTGCATGTTCTCCCCATGTCTGAGTGGGTTTGCCCCTGTCTATAATTACTTCTCTATTGTGTGTGTGTGTGTGTATGTGTGTGTGTGTGCGCCCCCAACGATGGATTGGCGCCCTGACCTGGTCCCCGTCTGAAATGTTCTCCCAGGTATGGGCATGAGGAACCCCCCGCCCCCTCCCTCCAGGGTCTTCATTTAAGGTGAATTAGCAGACATTGTAAGCGTGTTTTTGACCATGAATAAAACGGTTGTTTGCATGTTCTCCCCGTGTCCGAGCCCATTACTTTAGTTGTTTAATTAGTTAAGCAGATGTTTTTATGTAACGAGACAAACAACTGGAACGTCAGGGTGACCGCACGTCCTCCTCTCAGGGATCTGTTTCCACGCCATTACCTCGTCATTACCTCGCCGTTACCTTGCCATTACCTCGTAATCAAGGCGTCAGGCCGTCTGTGACATCTCGGCGCAGCGTGGCGGTAAAGTGCCGCGGCTCGTATGCAACATGTCAAGAAATCTGCAATAACAGCGTTATTATTTTTCTGCTTGGCGTAAAGACCCGCCCCCACAAACAGCTGCATTACCTTAAAAATACATCCGACCAATCAGATCCGGCCGTGAGGAGAGACCGCCAGACAGAACCCTTCTTCTATCATCTGTTGTTGGGATTCCAGGCTGTAGTTGGCATGTTCTCCTCTCAGCGCTGGGGACTCCCGGTTCGAATCCCGATCTGGGTGGAGTTTCCATGTCCTCCCCGTGTCCGCGTGGGTTTCCTCCGGGTTCTCCGGTTTCATCCCACAGCACGAAAACATGGATCAAGGTCAATTGAGTTCTCCAAATTGCCCCATATAGAGTGTGTCCCTGTGAGTGAGTGTGTGCCCAGAGATAGTTTGCCCCCCTGTCCTGGGTGTATCTGCCCAGCGCCCGAAACGTTCTCCCCTGGATGGGCATGTGGAACCATCCATCCCCCCACCGCGACCCTAGTGAGGACTATGAGTGAATGATAATGGATGTGAATGTGAAGCGCTCAGAGGCGTGTGTTATTGTCAGTGATGTCATGACTGGACGACCGGCTCAGCCAATCAGATTTAAAGACTGGAACTCCCCGTCCTATGCAATTTTTCTAAGCCTATCCCGAGCCTTTAAACCATCAGTGTATTTTAAATTCTCATGTTCCTGTTACGGAGTTTCCATGTTCTCCCCGTGTCCGCGTGGGTTTCCTCCCACAGTCCAAAATTCTCCAAATTGCCCCATATAGAGTGTGTCCGTGTGAGTGCCTAGAGATAGATTGCCCCCCTGTCCTGGGTGTATCTGCCCAACGCCCGAAATGTTCTCCATTTGATGGGCATGCGGAACCATTCCCCAACCCCCCCCCACCCCCGATCCTAGTTGAGGATGAAGCGGAAGATAATGGATGGATGTTCGTGTTACAGACCCCGCTCGGTTCTCCTGCATTCTGCTGATGTCACTTATATAAGAGAACAGAAGGAAGTGATAACGGAACATAAACAGGAAGCGGGGTTCCCCTGACGCGTCCCTTCAAAGCCCAAAATAACTTTGATTTCCTCTTTTCATCCAGCGCCGCAGAACGGGAACAGAGACGACGACGAAGCGCAGAACAGCCGAGCGAGACGCGTGGAACCTTCTGAGTGCTCCATCTGAGAGACGGGTGATTAGACCCAGAGTCCGTCCCAGCGTCCCAACCTAACGACTGAGCTCAGGGTCAGAGGTCAGCCAACTCACCAACACAATATAGTACACATTATATAGGGGCAATTGAAACGGGGCAATTTAGTGCAGCCAGTTCACCTTGAATGGGATTAAAACATATAAAACAAAAGTCCCATGGTTCCTCATGCCCATTCAGAGGGTGGAATACTTTTCGGGCGCTGGGTAGATACACCCAGGACAGGGTGCCAATTGATCTTCCGATCACTATTTATGCTGCTGGGAATCAAACTTAGAACCTTGTTGCTGTAAGGCTCGAGCAGTTACCCCTGCACCACGGCGCAGAAGTAAGATCTGATGTACTCAGTCGTGTAATTACCCACTTAGTTCGTTATTAGGCGGCGGTGCATATATTAAATCATACAGACTCGGGTCAAGAGCCTCCGTTAACATCCACCCGGTGATCAAAGCAACGATGTTAAAGAACCCGCTGACAGGAACCTCGTCTTTCAGAACGGCGTAATGAGTGCTGACGACAGAAAACCAGCGTTCAGAAAATGTTTCGAAATAAAGATAATAATTAAAACAATAAACGTCCCCCTACAATCCACTGTGTACCTCGGACAGCGCCACTCGTACCGCCCTCAGTCAGCGGGCACATACATTGTGCAGCTGCACCGACCGTCCTGAGACACTAGGGGGAGAACAGAACGGCGTAATGAGCGCAGACGACAGAAAACCAGCGTTCAGAAAACGTTTCAAAATAAAGATAATAATTAAAACAATAAACGTCCCCCTACAATCCACAGCGTACCTCGGACGGCGCCACTCGTACCACCCTCAGTCAGCGGGCACACCGCGGACGTTAAAGAACCCACTGACAGGAACCTCGTCTTTCAGAACGGCGTAATGAGCGCTGACGATAGAAAACCAGCGTTCAGAAAACCTTTCAAAATAAAGATAATAATAATAAAAACAATAAACGTCCCCCTACAATCCACAGTGTACCTCGGACGGCGCCACTCGTACCGCCCTCAGTCAGCGGGCACACCGCGGACGCCAAAATCAACCCATACATCGCGCTGCTGCACCGACCGTCCTGAGACACTAGGGGGAGAACAGAACGGCGTAATGAGCGCAGACGACAGAAAACCAGCGTTCAGAAAACGTTTCAAAATAAAGATAATAATTAAAACAATAAACGTCCCCCTACAATCCACAGCGTACCTCGGACGGCGCCACTCGTACCACCCTCAGTCAGCGGGCACACCGCGGACGTTAAAGAACCCGCTGACAGGAACCTCGTCTTTCAGAACGGCGTAATGAGCGCAGACGACAGAAAACCAGCGTTCAGAAAACGTTTTGAAATAAAGATAATAATTAAAACAATAAACGTCCCCCTACAATCCACAGCGTACCTCGGACGGCGCCACTCGTACCGCCTCAGTCAGCGGGCACACCGCGGACGTTAAAGAACCCGCTGACAGGAACCTCGTCTTTCAGAATGGCGTAATGAGCGCTGACGACAGAAAACCAGCATTCAGAAAACGTTTCGAAATAAAGATAATAATTAAAACAATAAACGTCCCCCTACAATACACAGCGTACCTCGGACGGCGCCACTCGTACCGCCCTCAGTCAGCGGGCACACCGCGGACGCCAAAATCAACCCATACATCGCGCTGCTGCACCGACCGTCCTGAGACACTAGAGGGAGAACATAACGGTGTAATGAGCGCAGACGACAGAAAACCAGCGTTCAGAAAATGTTTCGAAATAAAGATAATAATTAAAACAATAAACGTTCCCCTACAATCTACAGCGTACCTCGGACGGCGCCACTCGTACCGCCCTCAGTCAGCGGGCACACCGCGGACGTTAAAGAACCCACTGACAGGAACCTCGTCTTTCAGAACGGCGTAATGAGCGCTGACGATAGAAAACCAGCGTTCAGAAAACCTTTCAAAATAAAGATAATAATAATAAAAACAATAAACGTCCCCCTACAATCCACAGTGTACCTCGGACGGCGCCACTCGTGCCGCCCTCAGTCAGCGGGCACACCGCGGACGCCAAAATCAACCCATACATCGCGCTGCTGCACCGACCGTCCTGAGACACTAGAGGGAGAACATAACGGTGTAATGAGCGCAGACGACAGAAAACCAGCGTTCAGAAAATGTTTCGAAATAAAGATAATAATTAAAACAATAAACGTTCCCCTACAATCTACAGCGTACCTCGGACGGCGCCACTCGTACCGCCCTCAGTCAGCGGGCACACCGCGGACGTTAAAGAACCCGCTGACAGGAACCTCGTCTTTCAGAACGGCGTAATGAGCGCAGACGACAGAAAACCAGTGTTCAGAAAACCTTTCGAAATAAAGATAATAATAAAAACAATAAACGTCCCCCTACAATCCACAGCGTACCTCGGACGGCGCCACTCGTACTGCCCTCAGTCAGCGGGCACACCGCGGACGCCAAAATCAACCCATACATCGTGCAGCTGCACCGACCGTCCTGAGACACTAGAGGGAGAACAGAACGGCGTAAAGAGCGCTGACGACAGAAAACCAGCGTTCAGAAAACGTTTCAAAATAATGATAATAATTAAAACAATTAACGTCCCCCTACAATCCACAGCGTACCTTGGACGGCGCCACTCGTACGGCCCTCAGTCAGCGGGCACATACATCGTGCAGCTGCACCAACCGTTCTGAGACACTAGGGGGAGAACAGAACGGCGTAATGAGCACAGACGACAGAAAACCAGCATTCAGAAAACGTTTCGAAATAAAGATAATAATTAAAACAATAAACGTCCCCCTACAATCCACAGCGTACCTCGGACGGCGCCACTCGTACCGCCCTCAGTCAGCGGGCACACCGCGGACGCCAAAATCAACCCATACATCGCGCTGCTGCACCGACCGTCCTGAGACACTAGGGGGAGTTGCAACTTTAAGCAGGCACCACCTGGTGGCGCTGTGGTTCAGCATCTGGATCAGATGAGAGTGACCTCAACAAGTCAGAAAATCTTTTAAAAAGGGTGAATTGTTAAAAACGGGTCACATGACCATCACACAGTCTGTACATGGCAGTCCCACACTGTTGGTGCTGCCCCCCCACCCATCACCGCTGATGGAGGATGAGTCCCCCACTGAGCCTCGGTCCTCACAAGGTTTCTTCCTTAAGATAACCTCATAACGGGGAGTTTTGTCTTGCCGCTGTCGCTTGGCTTAAAGGTTTATACCGTAACACTGTTTAGCTGCTTTGTGATATGGGGCCACGCCCCTTGTGACTTTTGTTTCTTTATTAATGGTTAATTAATTGCTGCTGGGGTTGCCGCGGCACAAGCATAAACACACACACACACACACACACACACACGCACATAAATATAAATATATATTCGCCCCGCCTTCCTTTTGATGTCGGCTGAAAGGCCCCAGCGAACCCCGCAACCCTAATTAGGATAAGCAGCTTAGAACGTGAACGAATGAATAAATAAATGATGTTCAGACTTATAACCCCCCCCCCCCCCGCAGATATTTAAATAACAAACGACGTCAGAAGGGCGGCACGGTGGCTTAGTGGTTACCATGTTCTCCTCTCAGCTCTAGGGATTCCCGGTTCGAATCCCTATCTGGGTGGAGTTTCCATGTTCTCCCCGTGTCTGCGTGGGTTTCCTCCGGGTTCTCCGGTTTCCTCCCACAGTCCAAAAACATGGATCAAGTCAATTGAATTCTCAAAAATTGCCCCATATAGAGTGTGTCTGTGTTTGTGAGTGTGTTCCCAGCGATGGATTGGCGTCCTGTCCTGGGTCTATCTGCCCAGCGCCCGAGACGTTCTCCCCTGGATGGGCATGGGGAACCCCACCGCGACCCTAATAGAGGATAAAGCGGGAGATAATGAATAAATGAAAACGACGAAACAGGAAGCAGCCCGTACGCGAGTGCGTAACGACGGAGCGCCGAATATTTACATTAAACTGCGTTAAAAACCAGACGTTTTTAACGTCACCCACCAATCACACCCATCGACAATGCAGGATGTGGGCGGGACTTACTTGACCAGTTGTATCTAATTGGTTCCAGTTTATTTATTTATTTATTTTTTACAGATTTCCTGAACAGACGATAAAAGTGAGCGATAGGAGAACATACCAAAGCGGAATAACAGTTTGTAGAGAAGCAGACGGTGAGTGTAGAACCGAGGAGGTGGACCTAATGCAGGACATACAGAACCAGGTGGCACGGGGGTGCAGCGGTCAGCACGTCCGCCTCTCAGCGCCGGGGATCCAGGTCCGAATCCCGATGGGTGGAGTTTCCATGTTCTCCTTGTATCTGTATGGGTTCTCCGTTTTCCTCCTACTGTCCAAAGACATGGATTCAAGGTGAATTGGCTGCTCTAAATTACCTCTATCTAAATTGCCCCTAGAGAGATGGTGGTGGCTTAATGGTTTAGCATGTTCTCCTCTCAGTGATAGGGATTCCCAGTTCGAATCCCCATCTGGGTTGAGTTTCCATGTCCTCCCCGTGTCCACGTGGGTTTCCTCCGGGTTCTCCGGTTTCCTCCCACAGTCCAAAAACATGACTTCTCCAAATTGCCCCATATAGAGTGTGTGTGTGTGATTGAGTTTATCAAGTGATAGATTGGCATCCTGTCCTGGGTGTATCTGCCCAGCGCCCGAGACGTTCTCCCCTGGATGGGCATGGGGAACCTGCGACCCCAATAGAGGATAAAGTGGAAGATAATGGATGGATGAATGAATGAATAAATTGCCCCTATATAGTGTGTGTGCCCAGCGATCACAGAGTCAGGTTTCACGTGAGCACGGCGTGACGCTCGGGGCGGCGTTCGGGAGAGAGCGCCATCATTAGGCTTTAAATAGATGCCACTCAGCGTCTGGCTTCAAAGCAAGAAGTCAATTTATTGCCACCTGCCCTGAATTCAGCTCAGCAGCCACTTCATTTCTGTCCCTGGTGAACGCTCGCACCGCACCGCCGTATTAAAGTCCAATATTCATCTTCATTCCATCAGATCGACCACACTAATGTGATGGAGGTGGACTGCTGGAGACGGCTCCTGTGAGGCTGAGCCGAGGAACCGCGGCCGAGTCCGTACTAATATAATATTAATAATAATCCAAATAAAATAGTAATAATATTAATAAAATAATAATTATAATAAAAAAAAATATATATATATATATATAAATAATTATAATAATAATAATAATCATAATAATAATAATAATGTTAATAATAATAATAATAATAGCAACAATAATAAAATAATAATAATAATAATAATAATAATAATAATAATAATGTCAATAATAATACCAATAATAATAATAATAATAATAATAATAATACCAATAGTAAAATAATAATTCATTCATTCATTCATTATCTCCCGCTTTATCCTCTATTAGGGTCGCGGTGGGGTTCCCCATGCCCATCCAGGGGAGAACGTCTCGGGCGCTGGGCAGATACACCCAGGACAGGGCGCCAATCCATCGCTGGGCACACACTCACTCACACATACACACTCTATATGGGGCAATTTGGAGAACTCAATTAACTTGATCCATGTTTTTGGACTGTGGGAGGAAACCGGAGAACCCGGAGGAAACCCACGCAGACACGGGGAGAACATGGAAACTCCACCCAGATGGGGATTCGAACCGGGAATCCCTAGCGCTGAGAGGCGAACGTGCTAAGCACTAAGCCACCGTGCCGCCTAAAATAATAATAATAATAATAATAATAATAATAATAATAATAAATATAGTAATAATAATAATAAACCTTTTAAATGATTCCGGTTTTTATTTGGTAAAAGTCAGACCAGACTGACGTCAAAGAGATGTGACATGATGTCTGATGTCACGATGTCGGATGTTATATTATGTTGTGATGTCATGTTGTTTGATTTTATATGATGTCTTATGTCATGATGTCACGATGTCTGATGTTATATGATGTCTGATGTCGTGATGTTTGATGTCATGTCTGATGTCAAATATCATAGTCATAATCATAATGTCATAATGTCTGATGTTATATGATGTCATAATGTCTAATGTTATATGATGTCGGATGTGACATGGTGTCTAATGTCGTGATGTCATGATGTCTGATGTTATATGATGTCTGATGTCATGATGTCTGTTTTTACATGACTTTGTGTTTTGCTATCAGATTTAAGATTTGATCTAAAGTATAAATAGTATTAAAAAATCCTGAAACCGGGGCCATCCATCATGATTGTAATTATGTCAGCGCCGACCGGCGGAGCCGTCTGACGTCCCAGCATGTGGCAGCATTATATCAGATCACAGAGAGCGAGAGCGAGAGAGAGAGAGAGAGAGCGAAAGAGAGAGAGAGAGTGAGAGCGAGAGAGAGAGAGAGTGAGAGAGAGCGAGAGAGCGAGAGAGCGAGAGAGAGAGAGAGAGCGAGAGAGAGAGAGAGTGAGAGAGAGCGAGAGAGCGAGAGAGCGAGAGAGAGAGAGAGAGAGAGAGAGAGCGAGAGAGAGAGCGAGAGAGAGAGAGAGAGAACACGATGAGAGACCTCTACATGTTGTTCACCAAGATTTAGGAAATGAAACCTCTCACGTTAATCCAGACCTTCAGAACCTGATGATGATGTAATGATGGCATTAAGGATCTGCTGGGTCTCCTCAGGGTGGACGTGCAGTGTCCATTCTAAACTTTTCAATTACCTTCCAGCATCTGTCTTCAATTCACTCTGCAATTCCCTCCCACACGCCACGCCCTTTGCCCTATTGATTGGGGGGGGGGGTATATATTAGTGCACCTGACCTGATGGTCCCACACCCTGAACATAAGGACGGTTCAGATCAGGATGTGAATGTTTTTGAGACAAACGTCAGGGATGCGAGGTTGAGGACGAGGGATGAGGTTCATACTGACAGGAGGATGCTGAGGATGGAGCCACCAGGCAGGGGGAGGACATGCAGGACAAAGAGGAGGGAGGATTACTGATGTGATGAGGAGGACATGCAGGACAGGGAGGAGGGAGGATTACTGATGTGATGAGGAGGACATGCAGGACAGGGAGGAGGGAGGATTACTGATGTGATGAGGAGGACATGCAGGACAGGGAGGAGGGAGGATTACTGATGTGATGAGGAGGACATGCAGGCGGTGGACGTAACCGAGGAGGATCAGTGTCACTGCAGAACTGACGATCAACGATCCACCACCCAAATAATACCTGAGAACAGAGAACCAACAGGGGACGAACAACAACAAAGAACACAGATGGACTACAGTCTGGAATTTTAGAACTACAAAGTCCATCTATATGGAGTGAAAAGGGGGCGTGGCCTAACTTTCGATTGGCCGTGTGTAACCTCTCACCTGTGAGAACAGTTCCCTCACAGACGGCTGAGCGCAGATTTCCAGCTTCAGCATCGCTAACTGAAAACGTCCATCAGTGACCTTCAGTCCACAGAGTGAGCTTTGATCCTTTAATTAAACAGACTGTGAACTGAAGCAGGGATTAATCACACACACACACACACACACTCACACACACTCACACACACACACACACACACACACACACACACACATACATACACACACACCTACACACACACATACACACACACACATACACACATACACACATACACACACACACACACACACACACACATACACACACACACACACATACACACACACACACATACACATATACATACACACATATACATACACACATACACACACACATACACACACACATATACATAGACACATACACACACATACACACACACACACACACACACACACATACATACATACATACATACACACTCAAATACACACACATACATACATACATATACACACATATACACACACACACACACATTCACACACACACATATACACACACACATACACACACTCTCATACACACAATCTCACACACAAACATACATACACACACACATACACACACACATACATACACACACACACACACATACATACACAAACATACACACACACACACACACACACACACACATACATACATACACACACACACATACACACACACTCAAACATACACACACATTCACACACACACACATACATACACACATACACTCAAACATACACACACATACACATATACACACACACTCAAACATACACACATACACACACTCTCATATACACACATACATACACACACACATACACACATTCACACATACATACACACACATTCAAACACATACACACTCAAACATATACACACATATACATACACACACACTCCCCCTCACACATACATACACACATATATACACACACACACACACACACTCACTCTCTCACACACACATATATACACACACATACACACACTCACACTCAAACATACACACACATACCTGCGCACACACACACTCACACACACACACACAAAAACTCACACACACATTCAAGGTGAATTGGCTGCTCTAAATTGCCCCATATAGTGTGCTTGTGTGTTTCCAACAATAGATTGGCACCCAGTCCTGAGTGTATCTGCCCAGCGATTAATGGGTGGGGCATGTTGGGATCCAGGTTTGAATCCCTATCTGGGTGGAGTTTTCCATGTTCTCCCCGTGTCCATGTGGGTTTCCTCCGGGTTATCTGCTTTCCTCCTTCAAGGTGTATTGGCTGCTCTAAATTGCCCCATATATAGTTTGTGTGTGTGAGTGATTGTGTGCCAATTGATGGCTTGGCGTTCTCCCCTGGATAGGCATGCAGAACCCCCCCGCCCCCCACCCCCCTCCCCGTAAACCCCAGGAGAAGAAGATAATGGATGGATGAAGGAACATCAAAGAATGATCTGAATCTCAACGCTGCAGTTAAAAGTTCTGACGATGATTCCGGGTTCTGCGTCTGTTTGATGTTCTACCTGTCCGGAGTCCGCCGCTGCTGAATGATGCAAACCACGGTCCCTGACCCGGCGGGGGGTGCAGCGTCCATCTTCATCTCGTCCATCTGCGAAGAACGTCCTCATCGCCATTAAATCCCGACAGATCGCTTTGATCTTTTATTGTGGCGCCGTCGCAAACAGAGAACAGAGAACCTCCCAAAGTTGCGGGACGCGGCCGGGTCCGTGCTGTTGGTTATGGGGGGGGGAGGGGGTGGATGCAGGGACGGGTTTGGTTCTCCTCAGCTGGGGGCTGATGATGAATCAGTGCAGCTCAGTTTGAATCAACGCAGAAGGAAACAGCTGCAGGCCGGGGCCGGTTCTCCGTTCCAAATACGGAATCTGGAACCTTAAGATTTAATAAACGGGTCAGAATAATAAACACTTTGATTTTATACGTTTGGGCCGCACGGTGGCTTAGTGGTTAGCATGTTCTCCTCTCAGCACTAGGGATTCCCGGTTCGAATCCCCATCTGGGTGGAGTTTCCATGTTCTCCCCATGTCCGCATGGGTTTCCTCCGGGTTCTCCGGTTTCCTCCCACAGTCCAAAAAACATGGATCAAGGTCAATTGAATTCTCCAAATTGCCCCATATGGAGTGTGTCTGTGTGAGTGAGTGTGTGTCCAGTGATGGATTGCCCCCCTGTCCTGGGTGTATCTGCCCAGCGCCCGAGATGTTCTCCCCTGGATGGGCATGGGGAACCCCCCCCCCACCCCCGACCCCAATATAGGATAAAGTGGAAGATAATGGATGAATAAATGAACACCTCTCTAATATTTGGTTGTACGTAGGTTCTCCTCTCAGGGCTAGGGATTAGTTTGCATGTTCTCCCCGTGACCATGTGGGATTCCTCCTAGTTCTCCGGTTTCCACCCACAGTCCAAAAACATGGGTTCAAGGAAAATTGCCTGCTCTAAATTGCCCCATATAGTGTGTGTTTCCTTGTGCCCAGTGATAGATTGCCCCCATGTCCTGGGTGTATCTGCCAATCGCCCTAAAAAAACACCCCCCCCCCTGGATGAGCATGGGGAACCCCCCCACCCCCCCACACACACACATACACTGCGACCATCTATCACAGGATGCCAATGTTCGCTGGGCACACACTCACTCTCACAAACACACTCTATATGGGGCAATTTGGAGCATTCAATTCACCTTGATCCGTGTTTTTGGAGTGTGGGAGGAAACCGGAGAACCCAGAGGAAACCCACGTGGACACGGGGAGAACATGGAAACTCCACCCAGATTGGGATTCAAACCGGGAATCCCTAGCGCTAAGGAGAACATGCTAAACACTAAGCCACTAAGGACTCTACTAGACCCCTGAAGGTGCTCTGTGGTATCCACCACCAAGATGTTTGCAGCAGATCCTTTAACTCCAGTTGTTGTGAGGTGGAGCCTCCATGGATTATAATTAAATGTGCAGAAGGAGAACTTGCCTGCTGTTGGGTGGAAGGAGGGTACTTTGGACAGGGCCAGATGGAGATCTGCTGTGGCGCCCCCTAATGGAAACAGCTATGACTTTAATTTATTCATCTTTCTTGTTACAGAACCGTAAAACTGAATCTTATCTCATTACATGATGTTCTACTTCCCGAGGAAGGTGGAGTGGTTCCCCATGCCCATCCAGGGGACAACGTTACACCCAGGACACGGCGCCAATCTATCACTGCGCTCACTCATACGGTCCCACACACTATATAGGGGCAATTTAGAGCATGGGTTTAAGGTGAATCCATGTTTTTGGACAGTGGGAAGAAACCGTGGAACCATGAAAACTGTGGAACCACCACCCAGATTTAAGTTCGAATCGCCGGGTTGGTGAACCCTTTCATCCATCCATTATCTTCCGCTTTATCCTCTATTAGGGTCGTGGGGGGGTTCCCCATGCCCATCCAGGGGAGAACGTTTCGGGCGCTGGGCAGATACACCCAGGACAGAGCGCCAATCTATCGCTGGGCACACACTCACTCACACAAACGCACTCTATATGGGGCAATTTGGAGAATTCAATTGAATTGATCCATGTTTTTGGACTGTGGGAGGAAACCGGAGAACCCGGAGGAAAGCCACATGGACACTCCACCCAGATGGGGATTCGAACCGGCAATCCCTAGCACTAAGAGGAGAACATGCTAAACACTAAGCCACCGTGACGCCCTTGGTTGGTGAATCCAATTAAACTAATTGTTCCCTTTGTTCAAAGCGAAGGAACCGGAGGAGAACTTTTCGGATGCATTAATGCAGCGCGAGAACCCGTGAATATTTCATTCTCCACCCACACGGTCCCTTGAAATTGAAATGTGGTCGAGCATGAGGAACAACCTCGGCTCTGAAGCACCATCGAACCGAACAGAACCCTGCCGTGTGTTCTGCAGCGCCGCGATGCGTCCCGCCGTCGAGACAACAAGGGCGTGGCCGATTCCTGATGCCTGGGAACCTTTACGGTCCTAACGAGGTTCCTGAGACATCGATTGCTGTTCCCCTGTCCGTCCCCTCGGCGGCCCGCATTCCGTGTGCCGTATAAATTCCTAATGGAACCTGAGCTTCATCGAAACGAGCTCCAGTTCTCCTCAGATCCTGACGTTCCGTCTCCAGACAGACGAGTGAAACATTTATCGCGGCTGTCGTCCCGAAACATCTCGTCAGAATGCAGCTCATAAATACCATATAATGCAACCGGCATGTTCTAGATTCAGGAGAACCTTTGCTTTCAGGGCTTCAGTGGAAATAAGGGAGGGCCTGCACATAGAACGTTGGTGGAACCTCCAGCAGGGGCTTTATTCACCCTCCCTATGCCCTCGGTTCCACCTGCCCTTTGGAGAGGTGTCTGTTTGTCCACGCTGCTGCCCCACCATCTGCCCCAAATGCTTTGGGATGTTCTGCAGACTACCGTAGAACCTTCACACAGAGTGTTGGTACTCTATCTACGTTCCGGGTCGCCCCTCTCAGATCCTGACGTTCCGTCTCCAGACAGACGAATTAAACATTTATCGTCGTCCTGAAACATCTCGTCAGAATGCAGCTCATAAATACCATATATTGCAACCGGCACGTTCTAGATTCAGGAGAACCTTCGTTTTCAGGGCTTCAGTGGAATTTAGGGAAGGCCTGAACAGACGGGACACCGTGAGGATCCGAGGCGGGATTAATCCGAGGCGGGGACGGGATTCACAGATGCTGTAGTCCTATGTTCTACGTTCTCCTCCATGTTCTGCATTTCTTTAAGTGAAATACTTTCCATTAGCGGAACCTCCAAGTGGATCGTTAATTGCCCTCCTGATGCCCTCAGTTCCACCTCCTCTCTCTGTTTCTGTCTGTCCACGTTTTGGGACATTCTGCAGACTGCTGTAGAACCGGGAGGGTGGAGGCAGGATCTGGACCTAGAGTGGAGAACGGGGGGGGCATCGCAGTGTCCTTCCCGCCTCCATGAGCACGGCTCTAAATTTGTCTGTCCTCCAGGTTCTCCTTTGACCTCCATGCAGGAGCGTCGGGTTCCCAACACACAGGACAAGAGAACATGACTGCGACCCCTGACGGTGTCTCACGTCCTCACTGTCCCACTCCGGAACCCATTACGGATCCGTAACTCGCCCGTTCCTCCAGATTGGACCTCTCATCAAGAACCTTCATACAGTACCTGCACACAGAATGTTGGTGGAACCTCAAACAGGGCATTATTCACCCTCTCCATGCCCTCGGTTCCACCTGCCCTTTGGAGAGGTGTCTCTTTATCCACACTGCTGCCCCACCATCTGCCCCAAAAGCTTTGGAATGTTCTGCAGACTACCGTAGAACCTTCACACAGAGTATTAGTACCCTCTCTACACTCGGGGTCGCCCCTCTTTTTAAGTACCTGCACACAGAACGTTGGTGGAACCTCCAAAAGCGGCATCATTTACTTTCCCTATGCCCGCTGGTTCTGCACCAAATGCTTTGGGGTGTTCTGCAGACTACCGTAGAACCTTCACACAGAGTATTAGTACCCTCTCTACACTCGGGGTCGCCCCTCTTTTTAAGTACCTGCACACAGAATGTTAGTGGAACCTCAAACAGGGCATTATTCACCCTCCCCATGCCCTTGGTTCCACCTGCCCTTTGGAGAGGTGTCTCTTTGTCCAGGCTGCTGCCCCACCATCTGCCCCAAATGCTTTGGGGTGTTCTGCAGACTACCGTAGAACCTTCACACAGAGTATTAGTACCCTCTCTACACTCCGGGTCGCCCCTTTTTTTAAGTACCTGCACACAGAACGTTGATGGAATCTCCAAAAGGGGCATTATTCACGCTCCCTATGCTCTTGGTTCCACCTGCCCTTTGGAGAGGTGTCTCTTTGTCCAGGCTGCTGCCCCAGATGCTTTGGGATGTTCTGCAGACTACCGTAGAACCTACACACAGAGTGGTAGTACCATCTCTACACTCCGGGTCACCCCTCTTTTTAAGTACCTGCCCTTTGAAGAGGTGTCTGTCCATGCTGCTGCCCCACCGCCCCCCCCCACCTGATGTTTGGGGATGTTCTGCAGACTGCTTTAGAACTGGGACGATGGCGGTCCTTCTTCGTCCAGGTCTCACCTCTCTCCTCAGACTTGGACACAGAACATCAGCAGAACCTCCTGCAGGTACATCACTAACCCCTCCCATGCCTTCGGTTCTACCCCCCCCCCCCACGGTCCTGTCTCTTTATTCATTTCTTTATTTATATATTAATGAGGTGGATCTTTGATGCCGTCGTTACAGCGGGACTTAGCGCCACGCCGGCGTAACTAAGCAACTTTCGGTTCCCATCAAAGACCAAGGTACTGGAACTGAAGCCCCTAGGAACTGCCCCTAGCAACGGCCCCTGGCAACTGCCTCTAAGCATTCCATCCTTGATGAACTGTGAGCGCAGAAAAACCAAACCCAGCCCCGCTGAGGTCGATCGGAACGCCGACTCGTTAAAGAACCTGCTGCGGTTCAGCCGTCCAGAACCCTGATTACCCCCTGCCCCCATCCGGGGTAGTTACGCCGAACAAAGAGGCCATGTTCCATGAGAACGCCGATGCTGCTCGGCCAGTTAGTTTAAGGTCAATACTGAAGGGCCTCGAGGGGCACGTCTTCACGACCAATGAGTTTAACATGTTCTCCTCTCAGCGCTGGGGAACCAGGTTCAAATCCATCTGTCTGCGTGGGGTTTCCTCTGGGTTCTCTAGTTTCCCTGTAGAGAACCCAGTTAGATGTTTTAGGAGGGGGGCGGCACGGTGGCTTAGTGTTTAGCATGTTCTCCTCTCAGTGCTTGGGACCCGGTTCGGAATCCCAATCTGGGTGGAGTTTCCATGTTCCCCACGTGTCCACATGGGTTTCCTCCAGGTTCTCCGGTTTCCTCCCGCAGTCCAAAAACATGGATTCAAGAACACCGATTGAGAACGCCGATGCTGCTCGGCCAGTTAGTTTAAGGTCAATACTGAAGGGCCTCGAGGGGCACGTCTTCACGACAATGAGTTTAACATGTTCTCCTCTCAGCGCTGGGGAACCAGGTTCAAATCCATGTGTCTGCGTGGGTTTCCTCTGGGTTCTCTAGTTTCCCTGCACAAAAACATGGATTCAAGGTGAATTGGCTGCTCTAAATTGCCCCTGTAAACTGTGTGTCCAGTGATAGATTGGCGATTCGATTAGATTCGAGAAAACAGGGGTGGGGTTACATGTTTTAGGAGGGGGGCGGCACGGTGGCTTAGTGTTTAGCATGTTCTCCTCTCAGTGCTTGGGATCCCGGTTCGAATCCCAATCTGGGTGGAGTTTCCATGTTCCCCACGTGTCCACATGGGTTTCCTCTGGGTTCTCCGGTTTCCTCCCTCAGTCCAAAAACATGGATTCAAGGTGAATCGGCTGCTGTAAATTGCCCCTATATTGTGTATACAACGTGTGTGAATGAGAGAGTGTTAGACTGGCGTCCTGTCCTGGGTGTATCTGCCCAGCACCCGAAACGTTCTCCCCCATATGGACATGGGGAACCCCCCCTCGCGACCCCGGTAGAGGATAATGAGCTGAGACTAATTCATTCATTCATTATCTCCCGCTTTATCCTCTATTAGGTTCGCGGTGAGGTTCCCCATGCCCATCCAGGGGAGAACATCTCGGGTGCTGGGCAGATACACCCAGGACAGGACACCAATCCATCGCTGGACACACACTCACTCACACAGACACACTCTAAATGGGGCAATTTTTGAGAACTCAATTGACTTGATCCATGTTTTTGGACTGTGGGAGGAAACCGGAGAACCCGGAGGAAACCCACGCGGACACGGGAACATGGAACATGGAAACTCCACCCAGATGGGGATTCAAACCGGGAATCCCTAGTGCTGAGAGGAGAACATGCTAAACCACTGAGCCACCGTGCCGCCCTGAGACTAATTAACACATCTAAATGAATATTAATATATTTTTGATGATCTTGTTTTCCGGATGATTTCTTGATTTCTGTGATCCGTCTTCGTTCTGTTTGCGTTCCGTCTCTCGTTATCTCCCCGTCTCCTCGTTTGCGGTTCTGTAGGCCTTTCTGCCTGATTATGCAAATGAGGGGGCTGCGTCTCGGAGGGCCGACGATGTTTGCGGCATGATTTATTATTTATAATCCCGAGTATTTGTTCATTGATTTTCAGTTTTCGCTGGGTTCTCTGATGTTTCCTGACGTTCCGCCGTCCAGACTGCGTTACACTGACGTTGAGTCATCCTGCAGAACCCTTCATTTATTTATTTCATTATCATTTTGGAGGCTAACGAGCTGAACGGCGGGATTCGCAATTTCTGACCTTCCGCTGAACCGAGGTCCGAACTCCCGCAGATCCCCGCTGGAGAACGGAACAGCACGGACAGACAGAGCGATCAGGGTTCCGATGCGGACCCCTGGGATATCCGAACCGGACCGCTGAGCTGGAAGACTGCAGGACTGCTTGTGCATCGCTTCCCTGGAGAACACATGCTACCAGGATGCACTATGGGAAGAACGCCAGCTGGTGGATGTGCTGTGGGGAACGTTCTCCTGGGAACCCTCGCGTCCTGCGAGGTAAGTGGAGGTTACCTTCACACCACCCACCTCCCCATGTTTGCACCTTCATAAAAACCCTGTCCCTGATGGCTGTGCTTCGCGATGGTTCGAGGAGAACAACAAGCAGTTTGAGGTGTTGACTCCGCCCCCAAATTCCTCTCGATCCAATCATCATCTGTGGGGTGTTCCGAACCAACAAGTCTGACCCCTGGAGGCTCCACCCACGCCTTACAGAAGGCAAAGGATCGACGAGGAACGTCTTGGTGGTAAAAGAACCTGCTGTGGTTCCGCCGTCCAGAACCCTGATTACCCACCTGCCCCTGTCCGGGGTAGTTACGCCGAACAAAGAGGCCATGTTCCATGAGAACACCGATGCTGCTCGGCCAGTTAGTTTAAGGTCAATACTGAAGGGCCTCGAGGGGTACGTCTTTACGACCAATGAGTTTAACATGTTCTCCTCTCAGTGCTGGGGAACCAGGTTCAAATCCATGTGTCTGCATGGGTTTCCTCTGGGTTCTCTAGTTTCCCTGTAGAGAACCCAGTTAGATGTTTTAGGAGGGGGGTGGCACGGTGGCTTAGTGTTTAGCATGTTCTCCTCTCAGTGCTTGGGATCCTGGTTCGAATCCCAATCTTGTTGGAGTTTCCATGTTCCCCACGTGTCCACATGGGTTTCCTCCGGGTTCTCCGGTTTCCTCCCACAGTCCAAAAACATGGATTCAAGAACAGCGATTGAGAACACCGATGCTGCTTGGCCAGTTGAGATTCAAGGTGAATTGGCTGCTCTAAATTGCCCCTGTAAACTGTGTGTCCAGTGATAGATTGGCGATTCGATTCGATTCCAGAAAACAGGGGTGGGGTTACGTTCCTCAGCTCCCCCCCCCACGACCCTATTAAGGGGAACATAATGAAATTAGATGTTTTAGGAGGGGGGCGGCACGGTGGCTTAGTGTTTAGCATGTTCTCCTCTCAGTGCTTGGGATCCCGGTTCGAATCCCAATCTGGGTGGAGTTTCCATGTTCCCCACGTGTCCACATGGGTTTCCTCCGGGTTCTCCGGTTTCCTCCCGCAGTCCAAAAACATGGATTCAAGAACACCGATTGAGAACACCGATGCTGCTCGGCCAGTTAGTTTAAGGTCAATACTGAAGGGCCTCGAGGGGCACGTCTTCACGACCAATGAGTTTAACATGTTCTCCTCTCAGCGCTGGGGAACCAGGTTCAAATCCATCTGTCTGCGTGGGGTTTCCTCTGGGTTCTCTAGTTTCCCTGCACAAAAACATGGATTCAAGGTGAATTGGCTGCTCTAAATTGCCCCTGTAAACTGTGTGTCCAGTGATAGATTGGTGATTCGATTAGATTCGAGAAAACAAGGGTGGGGTTACGTTCCTCAGTTCAAAAACATGGATTCAAGGTGAATCGGCTGCTGTAAATTGCCCCTATATTGTGTATACAATGTGTGTGAATGAGAGAGTGTTGGACTGGCGCCCTGTCCTGGGTGTATCTGCACAGCACCCGAAACGTTCTCCCCTGTATGGACATGGGGAACCCCCCCCCTCGCGACCCCGGTAGAGGATAATGAGCTGAGACTAATTAAAATAAAAACCCTGTCCTTGATGGCTGTGCTTCGCGATGGTTCGAGGAGAACAATAAGCAGTTTGAGGTGTTGACTCCGCCCCCAAATTCCCCTCGATCCAATCCTCATCTGTGGGGTGTTCCGAACCAACAAGTCTGACCCCTGGAGGCTCCACCCCACGCCTTACAGAAGGCAAAGGATCGACGCGTAACGTCTCGGTGGTAAAAGCCACGGCACACCTTCAGGTGTCTTGTGGAGCCCCTGCGTTAATGGGTCAGCGTTCTGGTTCTGTGTAGCACCTGACACCCTCAGAATGCAGCAGGGGGAACGTGGGGGGGTCTGCGCGAGGCTCTGATGTTGGCGTTGACGTCTTTACTGTTTTGGCCCGGAGCTTCGTCACGTTCCTATGATGCTGATGTTTTGGGACGTGGAACCCGTCCGGGGTTCTTGTTCGGTTCCGTCGCTCTGATGCACACCTGCTTTGGGTAGATAAGCTTCTCGTGGTTGGCTTATGTAACTGCCCCGGTCTCAGGCTCGGCCCGCTGCATGATCAGTCATGTGTATCCAAGCAATTGTGCCTCTCCTTCCCTCGACACTACCCCCCCCCCCCCCCCCCCCGCGCTGCCGCAGCCTGTCCCGGTGGGTTCTGACGTGCAGAGGACACGCCCTTCAGAACCACTTTTTTAACCACGCGTTGTGATGGGCGCAGAGAGAGAACCGAAAACGAGACACAGAGAGAGAGAGAGACAGAGAGAGACCGAGACAGAGGGAGAGACAGATAAAGAGAGAGAGAGAGAGAGAGACACAGATAAAGAGAGAGAGACAGAGAGAGACAGAGAGAGAGACAGAGAGAGAGACACAGATAAAGAGAGAGAGACAGAGAGAGAGAGACACAGATAAAGAGAGAGAGACACAGATAAAGAGAGAGAGAGAGACAGAGAGAGACACAGATAAAGAGAGAGAGAGAGAGAGAGACACAGAGACAGAGAGAGAGACACAGATAAAGAGAGAGAGAGAGACAGAGACACAGAGACAGAGAGAGAGACACAGATAAAGAGAGAGAGAGACAGAGACACAGAGACAGAGAGAGAGACAGAGAGAGACAGAGACAGAGAGAGAGAGACACAGATAAAGAGAGAGAGAGAGACACAGATAAAGAGAGAGAGAGAGAGACAGAGACACAGATAAAGAGAGAGAGACACAGATAAAGAGAGAGAGAGAGACAGAGACACAGAGACAGAGAGAGAGACACAGATAAAGAGAGAGACACAGATAAAGAGAGAGAGACAGAGAGAGAGAGACACAGATAAAGAGAGAGACAGAGACAGAGGGAGACACAGATAAAGAGAGAGAGAGACAGAGGGAGACACAGATAAAGAGAGAGAGACAGAGAGAGAGACACAGATAAAGAGAGAGAGACAGAGAGAGAGAGACACAGATAAAGAGAGAGAGAGACAGAGAGAGACAGAGACAGAGGGAGACACAGATAAACAGAGAGAGACAGAGAGAGAGAGACACAGATAAAGAGAGAGAGATAAAGAGAGAGAGAGAGAGACAGAGACACAGAGACAGAGAGAGAACAGAGAGAGAGACACAGATAAAGAGAGAGAGACAGAGAGAGACAGAGACAGAGGGAGACACAGATAAAGAGAGAGAGACACAGAGAGAGAGAGAGAGACAGAGACACAGAGACAGAGAGAGAGACACAGATAAAAGAGAGAGAGAGAGACAGAGAGAGAGACACAGATAAAGAGAGAGAGACAGAGAGAGAGACACAGATAAAGAGAGAGAGACAGAGGGAGACACAGATAAAGAGAGAGACAGAGAGAGAGAGACACAGATAAAGAGAGAGAGACAGAGACAGAGGGAGACACAGATAAAGAGAGAGAGACAGAGAGAGAGACACAGATAAAGAAGAGAGAGAGAGAGAGACAGAGGGAGACACAGATAAAGAGAGAGAGACAGAGAGAGAGACACAGATAAAGAGAGAGAGACAGAGAGAGAGACAGAGAGAGACAGAGACAGAGGGAGACACAGATAAAGAGAGAGAGACAAAGAGAGAGACACACAGATAAAGAGAGAGAGACAGAGGGAGACACAGATAAAGAGAGAGAGACAGAGGGAGACACAGATAAAGAGAGAGAGACAGAGAGAGACACAGATAAAGAGAGAGAGACACAGATAAAGAGAGAGAGACAGACAGAGAGACACAGATAAAGAGAGAGAGACAGAGAGAGAGACAGAGAGAGACAGAGACAGAGGGAGACACAGATAAAGAGAGAGAGACAGAGAGAGAGACACACAGATAAAGAGAGAGAGACAGAGGGAGACACAGATAAAGAGAGAGAGACAGAGAGGGAGACACAGATAAAGAGAGAGAGACAGAGAGAGAGAGAGACAGATAAAGAGAGAGAGACAGAGAGAGACACAGATAAAGAGAGAGAGACAGAGAGAGACACACAGATAAAAAGAGAGAGACAGAGAGGGAGACACAGATAAAGAGAGAGAGACAGAGAGAGAGAGACACAGATAAAGAGAGAGAGACAGAGAGAGAGACACAGATAAAGAGAGAGAGACAGAGAGAGAGAGACACAGATAAAGAGAGAGAGACAGAGAGAGAGAGACACAGATAAAGAGAGAGAGACAGAGGGAGACAGAGACAGAGAGAGAAACACGGAGAGAGACACAGATAAAGAGAGAGAGAGACACAGAGAGAGAGACACAGAGAGAGAGACACAGAGACACACAGAAAGAGACACAGAGACTCGGGTGTCTTTATGAATCATTGTCTTCAGCATGGAGGGTTATCCATCCATATTAGGGTCACGGAGAGGGGGGGGGGGGTTCCCCATGTCCATCCAGGGGAGAACGTTTCGGCCGCTGGGCATATACACCCAGGAAAGGACGCTAATCTATCACTGGACACACACTCACTCACACAGACACCCTCTATATGGGGCAATCTAAATGGGAGAATTCAATTGACCTTGAATCCATGTTTGTGAACTGTGGGAGGAAACCGGAGAACCCGGAGGAAACCCACGCGGACACAACATGGAAACTCCACTAAATCTCCACCACCACAAAATCTCCACCACTGATTGATCTGTGATGTCATCGAGTGTGACATCATCAACCGCCCGTCCATGTGGATCTTTATTGGTGTTTTAATCAGATCGCTGACCTCCAATGACCTGACGCTGTGTATGTGATGATTTTATAAGGTTTCTCAACCACCTTCATCACCTAACCCTAACACCCCCCACACCCCCCAAACACCCCCAACACCCCCAAACACACCCCCCAAACACCCCCCAAACACCCCAACACCCCCCCACCCCCCCCCCATTACCACCAGGTGATGATGAAATGGTCTCAGACGTGACCAAAGAATAGATTCCCATTAAAAGCATCGGCATCAGGTCTGAGCCCAGAATAATCCGTGATGGTATCCGTGGTTACGCACTCCCCCTTGTGTTGCATTGCTTAATTATTTACCATCCACACTAATTACCCCTCACAGTTTGCCGTTCCGGTAAATAAATGTCGAGCTGAGATTTGGGTTTAGAATAAAGTTCGTGAAACGAAATCCGGCCCGGTTCTGATTCCACGAACCCAGAAGCTGGAGCTCCATTCTGTATACAGGAGCACGTTCCGTGTGATCGAAAACACTAATAAAGATCCACATGGACGGGCAGTTGATAATGTCACACTCGATGACATCACACACCGATCTGTGATGTCACACACCGATCAGTGATCAGCGATCCATTCATTATCTTTCGCTTTTTTCGTGTCGTGGGGGGGGGCACACACTCACTCACTTGCACTATATAGGGGCAATTTGCAGCAGACAATTCACCTTGAATCCATGTTCTTGGGCTGTGGGAGGAAACCGTAGAACCCACAGAAGGCCCACGCAGACACGGGGAGAACATTGAAACTCCATGGGGTTCCCCATGCCCATCCAGGGGAGAATGTTTCGGGCACTGGGCAGATACACCCAGGACAGGATACCAATCCATCACTGGGCACACACTCACTCACAGACACACTCTATATGGGGCAATTTGGAGAATACAATTGACCTTGATCCATGTTTTTGGACTGTGGGAGGAAACCGGAGAACCCGGAGGAAACCCACACGGACATGGGGGGAACATGGAAACTCCACCCAGATTGGGATTCGAACCGGGAATCCCTAGTGCTGAGAGGAGAACATGCTAAACACTAAGCCACCGTGCTGTCACTTTTAATTTTTATTAATTAATTAATTTATTCATTCATTATCTTCCACCTAACTTCTATAGGGTCGTGGGGGGGGGGGCACACACTCACTCACTTGCACTATATAGGGGCAATTTGCGGCAGACAATTCACCTTGAATCCATGTTCTTGGACTGTGGGAGGAAACCGGAGAACCCACAGAAGGCCCACGCTGACACGGGGAGAACATGGAAACTCCATCCGAATTGGGATTTGGACCTGGATCCTCAGCGCTGAGAGGAGAACATGCTAAACACCACTTCACCATGCCGCCAGCTTCTAAAACATCTCACCTCATTATCTTCCCCTTTATTCTCTGCCAGGCTCGAGGTGGGGGGGGGTCCCCTATGCTCATCCAGGGGAGAACATTTCAGGTGCTGGGCAAAGCGCCAAACTATCCATGGGCACTCACTCACACTATATAGGGGCAATTTAGAGCAGCCAATTCACCTTGAATCTATGTTCTTGGACTGTGAGGGGAAACCAGAGAACCCATAGAAGGCCCACACTGACACGGGGAGAACGTGGAAACATGGAACATGGACCTCACAGCGACCGACGTTGTAATGTCGCCGTACCGTGGACGTGTACCCTGGACGTTCTACCGCGCGGCAGAGGAACCGCTGTCCTCATGTTCTCAGATGTGATTTTTAGTTCCAGGCTGCAGCGCGGAACACGCTCTGAATATTTTATGGCGGCGTCCACGTGTGTATTCTCAGCGCCGAGCATCTGCCGCGTTTCGGGGGCACGGCGTGCACCTCGCGGAGAACGTGATGAATGGATCTCCTGAGCTCAATCAAAGGAAAAGCCATGCCGAGGTCTGGGACATTCAGCGGAACGTTCTCTGATGGTTCTCCCGACGGCGCGCCGGGTCAGACGCCGTAACTCTGCGTTCTGTGACAGAAATGATCCGCGGACGCAACTCCGAAAAATGTTCCGCTGGCAGTTTTTTTTGCCTTCGACTGTAATCTGCACGGCATGATGGGTAATGTGGGCCAGACCCAACCGCATGAGACTGATTACCACGGGGGACGATACTAATTAATATTACAGTTTTTCATCTCATCTCATTAACGTCTGCTGGACACACACACACACACTACATAGGGGCAATTTAGATAGGGGCAAATTAGAGCAGCCGATTCACCTTGTTTGGACTGTGGGAGGAAACTGGAGAACCCGGAGGAAACCAACGCAGAAACAGGGAGAACATGGAAACCAGATTTGCGTTGCGGGGAGAACATGCTGAGTACTATACATAAAACCGCTGGCGCATATCATCCCAGCAAACTAGCTAACCACTAGAGGGAGCCCCTGCCCACTGCTGACTCCAGCACCGATGACTAGAACTAGAACAGCATAGCTGAAAAAGTAGAGGAACCTGCAGGGGACTCAGTTCAGGGGGTTCTCTGAAACCTTAACATCTGCATCATTTTAGATTTATATACTTAAACAATGGAACTAAATCTATATAAATATATACACACAAAATAATGATAATTATTGTAATAACAAAAAATGAAACAAATATAACAAAATATAAAATAATATAAATTATTAATAATATATATATATATATATATATATATATATATATATATATATATATATATATATATATATATATATATATATATACAAAACAATGAATTATAATTAATACAACATTTTGAGAATACATAATTTATGGAATTTTATTATGAAATAAATCAATTTATAAATAATCTCTAAAATCTCTGCAAGTGTCAGTAAAGTTTTTGTGACTTGGTTTATGCTCATTAATACAAAAAAAAATAATTTGTCACTGTATGATATTAATTTAAATATATATAAATAATAAATAACATTTAAATTTGGCGGCACGGTGGCTTAGTGGTTTAGCATGTTCTCCTCTCAGCGCTAGGGATTCCTGGTTCGAATCCCGATCTGGGTGGAGTTTCCATGTTCTCCCCGTGTCCGCGTGTGTTTCCTCCGGGTTCTCCGGTTTCCTCCCACAGTCCAAAAACATGGATCAAGGTCAGTTGAGTTCTCCAATGTGCCCCATATAGAGTGTGTGTGTGAGTGAGTGTGTGTCCAGGGATAGATTGGCGCCCTGTCCTGGGTGTATCTGCCCAGCGCCCGAAACGTTCTGGATGGGGAACCCCCCCCCCCCCCCACGACCCTAATAGAGGATAAAGTGGAAGATAATGGATGTATGGATGGAATATTAAAATTTCTAAATTAATTTGTGTTAAATTTTACCATCAAATAGTTTTAGTCAGTTTGCAGCACATTATTTCATTTATACATTACACACACACACACACACACACACACACACACACACACACACACACACACACACACACACACACACACACAGAAAGGGGAATTAATCAGTCGTGACTTTGAGTTTGTGTTTAATTAAATTATTTTATATTTAAATGAATGTATTTTTAAATGTTCTGATGTTTACTCTCACAATCCTCCTAATATTGTGTGGCTCCCCCCTGTGGCCCCAGCATCAGAACCCCGCTCTGCTCTGCGTGTGATCCGTCCAGCCGTTCAGCCTTCACTCTGCATGCAGTGAATCCACGAGCGTCGGGTTCCCTTGACCTGGTTCCAGGTTCTCCGGTTCTCCGTCATTGGTTTCCTTTTGTTTCTATTTTTTAAATTCTGTTTCAGTGAAGGGTGGCACGGTGGCTTAGTGGTTGGCATGTTCTCCTCTCAGCACTAGGGATTCCCGGTTCGAATCCCCATCTGGGTGGAGTTTCCATGTTCTCCCCGTGTCCGCGTGGGTTTCCTCCGGGTTCTCCGGTTTCCTCCCACAGTCCAAAAACATGGATTAAGTCAATTGAATTCTCCAAATTGCCCCATATAGAGTGTGTTTGTCTGTGTGAGTGAGTGTGTGCCCAGCGATAGATTGGCGTCCTGTCCTGGGTGTATCTGCCCAGCGCCCGAAACGTTCTCCCCTGGGTGGGCATGGGGAAACCCCCCCCCGCGGCCCTGGTATAGGATGAAGCAGAAGATAATGGATGTTTAAGTGAAACAACTGAACACACTCTCCGTACTGTTGACGCCGTCATCGAACCTCAACAAGCTTGTAAAGCTTGTTCTACACACACACACACACACACACACACACACACACAGACAGATACCATTAGAACAAGGTCATCAGTGTTCTTTAACTCTCCTCTCCTTCATAATTTCTCTATATGAGAACAAACAGCACGAACACTTAACCTTCCTCAGACCTTTTTGGGAACACGGCAGCATCCGGGCTTAGTGGTTAGCATGTTCTCCTCTCAGCGCTAGGGATTCCCGGTTCGAATCTCGATCTGGATGGAGTTTCCATGCTCTCCCAGTGTCCGCGAGGGTTTCCTCCGGGTTCTCCGGTTTACTCCCACAGTCCAAAAACTTGGATCAAGGTCAGTTGAGTTCTCCAAATTGCCCCATATAGAGTGTGTTTGTCTGTGTGAGTGAGTGTGTGCCCAGATTGGCGTCCTGTCCTGGGTGTATCTGCCCAGCGCCCGAAACGTTCTCCCCTGGATGGGCATGGGGAACCCCCCCCCCCCCCCCCCCCGCGCGCCCCTGATATAGGATGAAGCAGAAGAAACAACTGAAACAACTGTGAAACAACTGAACACACTCTCTGTTCTGTTGACGCCGTCATCGAACCTCAACAAGCTTGTAAAGCTTGTTACACACACACACACACACACACACACACACACACACACACACACACACACACACACATAGATACCATTAGAAGAAGGTCATCAGTGTTCTTTAACTCTCCTCTCCTTCATAATTTCTCTGTATGAGAACAAACAGCACGAACACTTAACCTTCCTCAGACCTTTTTGGGAACACGGCAGCATCCGGGCGACGCCGTTGCTAAAGCCGTCGCCGTAATGTCCTTTAAAGCCTTTATAAGCAGAATCTGCAGTGCTGCCTGAATATTTAATGCACTAAGTGTTGAGGGAGAACGATAAATGTGGGATGTTTGTAGAACAATAAGCAGAAGTAAAAGTATCTTTAATAATAAATAAGTTCCTTAAAGCGAGCGGGAGGAGCGTCTTTGATGTCGGCTCTGCGTGCTGTACCTCCATCTACACCCCGCTCCATCATCCTTAAAGGAACAGCCATGTTCCTTACGTTCATTCCCTCAGGTTCTCAGGTTTAAGCCTCTGTCTCTGTGTTTTTACATCTGTTTCCATTATTGGGTGCTATAACGGAACGTTGCGCTCCAGCTCACCCTCCTCTGAGTGTCTTCTTTGGAGTGACCACCTGCATGTCCTGCCTCACGGCATCCAGAAATCGCCTTCATTCCTCCTCCTGGATTCAAGGTGAGCTGACTGATCCCAATTGCCCCTATATAGTGTGTTTATGTGATTGTGCCCTGCGATGGATTGGCGCCCTGTCCTGGGTGGGTCTCGTTTCTCCCCTGCATGGATGTAAGGAACCCCCCCACTTTCCAGCAGGTTTATTATGAATAAATAAAAATGGGTGCAGGGCGGCATGGCTGTGTAGAGTTTAGCATGTTCTCCTCTCAGGGATCCAGGTTCAACATGGGGGGAGTTTCCATGTTCTCACCGTGTCCATGTGGGTTTACTCCCACAGTGTAAGAAAATCAAGGTGAATTGGCTGCTATAAATCGCCCCTATATAACGTGTGTGTGTGTGTGTGTGTGTGTGTGTGTGTGTGTGTGTGTGTGTGTGTGTGTGTGTGGAGGAAACCCTCCCCCCTCTTTCGGCCGCGACCCTAGAAGAAGATTAAGCGAGAGATAATGAGATGAGATGATTGGATGCTCGACCCCCTGCGCACAAACCTTTCCACCGTGTACTTAATATTCCTTTTCTTGGCTAATTATCCTCTTAGAACCGTGTGGTGATCTAGAACCCCCGATATGCAAATGAGTGCTCCTGTAATAATACTTTTTCTTCTTTACCTCCGAATTCTTTAACCTTCACCAGGATGCCTCAGGTTGCAGAACACAGGGAGTGAGGATGAAGCCACGAGGAGCAGATCTGCCTTTGATTTCTGGTGCAATCGTCCAGTTGGGGTTTAGGAACCCTTCAGAACCCTTCAGTACCCTTCAGTCCCCTTCAGTACCCTTCTGTACCCTTCAGAACCCTTCGGAACACTTCAGAACCCTTTGGAACCCTTCATAACCCTTCAGAACCCTTCGGAACCCTTTAGAACCCTTTAGTACCTTTCAGTACCCTTCGGAACCCTTCAGTACTCTTCAGAATGCTTCAGTACCCTTCAGAACCCTTTGGAACCCTTCAATACCCTTCAGAACCCTTCAGTACCCTTCAGAACCCTTTGGAACCCTTCAGAACCCTTTGGAACCCTTCAGAACCCTTCGGAACCCTTCAGAACCTTTCAGTACCCTTTGGAACCCTTCAGTACCTTTCAGTACCCTTCGGAACCCTTCGGAACCCTTCAGAAACTTTCAGTACCCTTCAGTACCCTTCAGTACCCTTCAGTACCCTTCGGAACCCTTCAGAACCCTTCAGTACCCTTCAGAACCCGTCAGAACCCTTCGGAACCCTTCAGAACCCTTCGGAACCCTTCAGAACCTTTCAGTACCTTTCAGTACCCTTCTGAACCCTTCAGAACCCTTTGAAAACCCTTTAGTACCCTTCATTGTGTCTGTGTGTGACATTCAGGCTGGACCGTCGCACCGCAGGATCACTCTCTTTGCATTTACCACCCTGTGTTTGCACTGACCCCCCGTTCTGTACGCCCTCCGGTGGAAGCGGCAGTTGCATATTCATGAGGTCCAGCACTCAGACAATAGATGTTGAGTGTGTGAGGAATGCTGAGTAAGGGGAAAAAACAGGGGCTAATTAAATTAAGGGAACACTGTGAGTTGAATCAACATAATTAAAGTGAGACCTCGTGTTGAGGGTGCTACGTCACTCCTCCACCTCACACAGGAGGTACCTGCTGACCTGCTCGTGGGTCTCTGAATGTGTTGATGCCGTGGGCCGTGTCCTCCACAGACGCTCTAACGCGAGCACTGTGTGTGAGAGAGGTGGCATCAGTCCCTGTAGCAATAGGGAGCAGGTGCAGCTCTGTTTCCAGTATGGACCAGCAGGGCGGCGGCATGCTGCATGCAGTACAAACATCATCAATTGTAGTGGCAGCTTAGTGGGAAAAAAAAGACAGGGGGTGCTTCATTTCCAGTATGGACCAGCAGGGCGGCAACATGCTGCACGCCGTCTAGATTATTTTTAGTCAGTGGTACGTTTGTCGCCAAGATAGCAGTACACCAAAAATGAAGCTGAACACGGCCCATTGCGAGATGGCCACGCCCATCGGGGGGATATTTTTACACGCAGCATTGCTATTTAAACGGCTTAGGGTGCATTCCGTGAAAATAGACTGACGAGACAGTGACGAGTGTCGCGAGACGGTGTGAGACAGTGACGAGCGTCGCGAGACGGTGTGAGACAGTGACGAGCGACGTGAGACGGCGACGAGCGTCGCGTGACGGTGTGAGACATTGACGAGCGTCGCGAGACAGTGTGAGAAGGCGACGAGCGTCGCGAGACAGTGTGAGACGGCGACGAGCGTCGCGAGACAGCGACGAGCGTCGCGAGACAGTGTGAGACGGCGACGAGCGCCGCGAGACAGCGTGAGACAGTAACGAGCGACGTGAGACGGCGACGAGCGTCGCGAGACATTGACGAGCGTCGCGTGATGGTGTGAGACAGTGACGAGCGACGTGAGACGGTGTGAGACGGCGACGAGTGTCGCGAGACAGTGTGAGACGTCGACGAGCGCCGGGAGACAAGAAACAGTGTGAGACGACGACGAGCGCCGTGAGACGGCGACGAGCGCCGCGAGACAGTGTGAGACGGCGACGAGCGCCGCGAGACGGTGATGAGCTCGACAGTTACGAGCGCCGCGAGACGGTGTGAGACGGTGACGAGCGCCGCGAGACGATGTGAGACGGCGACGAGCGCCGCGAGACGGTGTGAGACGGCGACGAGCGCCGCGAGAGGCAGTGCGAGTGAGAAGGCGACGAGGTGACGAGCGGCGTGACGGTGACGGCGACGAGCGCGCCGGTGTTAGACAGCGAGGAGCGTTGCGAGCGAGAGCGTCGTGAGACTGTGTGAGACAGTGAGGAGTGTGAGAGCGGCGACGAGCGACCGTCGCGAGACGGTGTGAGACGGCGACGAGCGTGTGAGACGGCGACGAGCGCTGCGAGACGGTGTGAGACGGCGACGAGCGGCGCGACGGTGTGAGACGGCGACGAGCGCCGCGAGACGGTGTGAGACGGCGACGAGCGCCGCGAGACGGTGTGAGACGGCGACGAGCGCCGCGAGACGGTGTGAGACTGTGTTAGACAGTGACGAGCGCCACGAGACGGTGTGAGACAGTGAGGACCGTCGTGAGACTGTGTGAGACAGTGACGAGCGTCGTGAGACTGTGTGAGACAGTGACGAGCGTCGCGAGACGGTGTGAGACATTGACGAGCGCCATGACGAGATGGCGTGAGAGCGCCGCGAGACGACAGTGAGTGTCGTGAGACTGTGTGAGACGAGAGTGACGAGCGCCGCGAGACGGTGTGAGACAGTGAGGACCGTGTGAGACTGTGTGAGACATTGATGAGTGTCGTGAGACTGTGTGAGACATTTACGAGCGCCGCGAGACGGCGTGAGACATTGACGAGCATGGCGGCGCGCAGTGTGCAGGGTGTAGAATAAAACCGTTAATCTCATGCAAATGGCTCAGGCCTCATCAAATTCCATGATTTATGGATAATCTATGTGAAAATAAAGGACGTATGTCCTGCATAATTCACCGAACATTTATTATTTACTCACCCAAAAGTTCTGGGGGGAAAAATATCACACGAAACGCAGTCTGTACAAAAAGCAGCGGGACATTTAATATTTCATGTTTTTTTTTTTTTTCCCTCCCAATTAAATGAGTGCAGATGAAAATCCCATCAACTGCTTTTAAGGATTTGCAGATACGATGTTCTGCCGTTCTAATGGACTGAATGAGATTATACAGGATGTGACGCGCGGGGTCTTTAACCAGGCCTTTCATTACTGAACAACGGGGACGCGATTTCTCTTTAATGTAACAGCTCTGTCTCTGTCTCTGTCTCTGTCTCTGTCTCTCCGTCTGATGTTGACGCGGCTGCAGACGGCATTAAATCGCACGGCGGGCCGGAGACGACCGATCTGTGAGCCCTGGACGGGGGCAGGTTCTCTGGCACATATCTGCCATCGTCCCATTGGTCTCCCTGGCAAGATGTGACAAGTCTCCAGGCAACCAGTGCTCGGCAACAACCTGTGGCCTTCGTGCACAGCTACAGGTACACAGCTGTGAGGAGGAGGCCAGGCATGCTTAACACACACACACACACACACACACACACACACACACACATTCTGATGTGATTTATGCACTCAGACATGTTTTAGTGGTTAATTGAGGGTGGAGCTTTTCCTGGGCGTCTTTTTTCTTTTTAAAGCCCCTAAAAAAAGACAAGAGCAGAGGACATAAACATCTAAATGACATTAAATTATTAAAATAATTAAATATGATAAGAATAGGTGGCACGGTGGCTTAGTGGTTAGCACGTTTGCCTCTCAGCGCTAGGGATTCCCGGTTCGAATCCCCATCTGGGTGGAGTTTCCTTGTTCTCCCCGTGTCCGCGTGGGTTTCCTCCGGGTTCTTCAGTTTCCTCCCACAGTCCAAAAACATGGATCAAGTCAATTGAGTTCCAAAATTGCCCCATATAGAGTGTGTTTGTGTGAGTGAGTGTGTGCCCAGCGATAGATTGGCGCCCTGTCCTGGGTCTATCTGCCCAGCGCCCGAGAGGTTCTCCCCTGGATGGGCATGGGGAACCCCACCGCGACCCTAATAGAGGATAAAGTGGGAGATAATGAATGAATGAATATGATAAAGAATGATAAAAACAACAAATAGTGTTTAGCAAATATAAATAATAATATACATTGAAGGGCAGCACGGTGGCTTAGTGGTTTAGCATGTTCTCCTCTCAGCACTAGGGATTCCCGGTTCGAATCCCCATCTGGGTGGAGTTTCCATGTTCTCCCCGTGTCCGCGTGGGTTTCCTCCGGGTTCTCCGGTTTCCTCCCACAGTCCAAAAACATGGATCAAGTCAATTGAGTTCTCCAAATTGCCCCATATAGATTGTGTCTGTATGAGTGAGTGTGTGAGTGTGTGTCCAGTGATAGATTGGTGTCCTGTCCTGGGTCTATCTGCCAAGCGCCCGAAACGTTCTCTCCTGGGTGGGCATGGGGAACCCCCCCCCCCCCCCCGACCCTAATATAGGATAAAGTGGACGATATTGAATGAATGAATATACATTTAAATTGATGCCAAATGCTATTATTTTATTAATTACAAATAATTGAATGAGGGCGGCACGGTGGCTTAGTGGTTTAGCATGTTCTCCTCTCAGCACTAGGGATTCCCGGTTCGAATCCCAATCTGGGTGGAGATTCCAGGTTCTCCCCGTGTCCGTGTGGGTTTCCTCCGGGTTCTCCGGTTTCCTCCCACAGTCCAAAAACATGGATCAAGTCAATTGAGTTCTACAAATTGCCCCATATAGAGTGTGTCTGTGTGAGTGAGTGTGTGCCCAGTGATAGATTGGCGTCCTGTCCTGGGTGTATCTGCCCAGCGCCCGAAATGTTCTCCCCTGGATTGGCATGGGGAACCCCCGCGCAACCCTACTAGAGGATGGATGGATAATTGAATGGTTTTGTGTTGATCAGAGGCAAGACTCAAAGTTTTAATTGTTAAAACAATAAAATAGCAAAATAGAGAGAGAGAGACAGAGAGACACAGACAGAGAGTGAGAGAGAGAGACAGTGACCTCCACACACACACACACACACACACATTCTGATGTAATGTAGTCCAATTTAAGCACTCAGACGTGTTTTAGTGGTTAATTGAGGGTGGAGGTTTTCCCGGGCGCCGTCCGCTCGTCTAATTCTGTGTATTTTTACCTTTTTTTTTCTTTTTAAAGCCCCGGCTCTGATCCGCCTCCCTCCCGTCTCTCCAGTCATGAGTAATAATCACTACATGCTATACATTCTATATTATTCGATTTAAACAGCAACATTTTCTCATTAGCCCCGTGAAGATGGATGTCGGGAGGTCGCTTCGACTGGAGTACGTACCGCGCAGCCTGTCCACATTCTGCCTGAGCCGTGATAAACGGTCAGCGCTTTTTCTTTATAAAGCTCTGAGATGTGAAAGGTCATTTCAATGTTTCGGGAGGTTGTTGCACCGAAGTTCATGCATCAACACTTTCCGTCACGAAAAGCTTTTAGTTAGAAGGTCGTTATTATTTATGATAAATGATTTTTTACTGCGAAAGGAATTAAACTATTATTATTATCATGTATTTATTATGACTCCTCCTGTCTGTCCTTGATTGGTACCACACTGAGAGACGAAATATAGATACAGATGTCTGCACACAGTTTCTAAAACATGTGCAGATGTATAAAGGTATATTATCTTCTGCTTTATCCTGGGGAGGGGGGGGGTTCCTCATGCCCATCCAGGGGAGAACGTTTCAGGCGCTGGGCAGATACACCCAGAGCAGGGGGGCAATCTATCACTGAACACATACTCACTCACATAGACACGCACACAGACACTCTATATGGGGCAATTTGGAGAACTCAATTGACTTGATCCATGTTTTTGGACTGTGGGAGGAAACCGGAGAACCCGGAAGAAACCCACGCGGACACGGGGAGAACATGGGAACTCCACCCAGAGTGGGATTCGAACCGGGAATCTCTAGTGCTGAGAGGAGAACGTGCTAAACCACTAAGCCACCGTACCGTGCCACCCTAAAGGTATATTCATAAAGGTATATTCATTTATTCATTCAATCATTATCTTCTGCTTTATCCTCTATTAGGTTTGCGGGTGGGGGCGGGGGGGGGGTTCCTCATGCCCAACCAGGGGAGAACATTTCGGGCGCTGGGCAGATACACCCAGGACAGGGCGTCAAACCAATCTATCGCTGGGCACACACTCACTCACACAGACACAATCTATATGGGGCAATTTGGAGAACTCAATTGACTTGATCCATGTTTTTGGACTGTGGGACGAAACCGGAGAACCCGGAGGAAACCCACGCGGACACGGGGAGAACATGGAAACTCCACCCAGATGGGGATTCGAACCGGGAATCCCTAGCGCTGAGAGGAGAACATGCTAAACCACTAAGCCACAGTGCCGCCCTAAAGGTATATTCATTTCATCAAATAATTTTCCGTTCACACTCTTCATATAGCCCACAGCCCTGTTCTAGTGAGGTGGGTGAACAGAACCCATTATGTTCGGGTCCTGCAGTAATATAAACCCTTCAGTCCCGAGGGTGTAGCGTGGACACTTAACATGCTGTGGTATTTCTGTCCAGTGAGACAGTCTCTGTGCAGGTTAACTATGGATCCAACAAAAAAGCTTCGAATCCAGATCCTCCCACGGTCCAAAAAACATGGATTCAAGGTAAACTGGCTGCTCTAAACATGTATCTGCCCAGCGGCCGAAATGTTCTCCCCTGGATGTAATTCTACTAGAGGAATACATTTCTCCACGAAGGTGTAAATCAGAGCTAATTTAATCTACTGGAATAATCATATTACTGGTATTTTATTAATACCACTTTTTTCGATTAAACATAATAAGAGACAGACAGACAGACAGATAACTTTATTAAACCCTGATGGAAATTCAAGTAGAACATCAGAACCAGCACATTACAAAAAGACAAGAGCATAGGACATAAAATAAAAATTAAAATTAGTGAATTGTTAAAGAGGGCGGCACGGTGGATTAGTGGTTAACATGTTCTCCTTTCAGCCCTAGGGATTCCCCGTGTCCATGTGGGTTTCCTCCGGGTTCTCCAGTTTCCTTTCACAGTCTAAAAACATGGAGGTGAATTCAAGGTGAATTAAATTAAAAATACTCCAAATTGCCCCATATAGAGTTAGTGTTTGTGTATTTGTGTGTGTGTGTGTGTGAGTGTGAGTGCCCCCCCCCCGCCCAACCCAACCCATCCATTGCAGAATACAATGGATGGATGGATAATAACAACTAGTGTTTATTAAATATAAATTATTATATACATTCAAATCAATGCCAAACACTATTATTATTCATTCATTCATTCATTCATTATCTCCCGCTTTATCCTCTATTAGGGTCGCGGGGGGGTTCCCCATGCCCATCCAGTGGAGAACGTCTCGGGCGCTGGGCAGATACACCCAGGACAGGGCGCCAATCCATCGCTGGGCACACACTCACTCACACAGACACACTCTACATGGGGCAATTTTGAGAATTCAATTGACCTTGATCCATGTTTTTGGACTGTGGGAGGAAACCAGAGAACCCGGAGGAAACCCACGCAGACACGGGGAGAACATGGAAACTCCACCCAGATGGGGATTCGAACCGGGAATCCCTAGCGCTGAGAGGAGAACATGCTAAACCACTAAGCCACCGTGCCGCCCCACTATTATTATATTAATTATAAATAATTAATGTTTTTGCATTAATCAGAGGTAAGACTCAATGTTTTAATTGTTCCATCCATCCATTATCTTCCGCTCTATACTCTACTACGGTCACGGGAGGTTTCTCATGCCCATCCAGGGGACAATGTTTCAGGCGCTGGGCAGATACACCCAGGACAGGGCGCCAATCTATCGCTGGGCACACACTCACTCACACACACACACTGTAGGAGGAAACCGGAGAACCCGGAGGAAACCCACGCGGACATGGGGAGAACATGGAAACTCCACCCAGATGGGGATTCGAACCGGGAATCCCTAGCGCTGAGAGGAGAACATGCTAAACCACTAAGCCACAGTGCCGCCCATAATAACAACTAGTGCATATTATATATAAATAGTAATATACATTTAAATATATGTCAAATACTATTATTATATTAATTATAAATAATTCAGGGCGGCACGGTGGCTTAGTAGTTAGCACGTTCGCCTCTCAGCACTAGGGATTCCCGGTTCGAATCCCCATCTAGGTGGAGTTTTCATGTTCTCCCCGTGTCCGCGTGGGTTTCCTCTGGGTTCTCCGGTTTCCTCCCACAGTCCAAAAACATGGATCAAGTCAATTGAATTCTCAAAATTGCCCCATATAGAGTGTGTTTGTGTGAGTGAGTGTGTGCCCAGTGATGGATTGGTGCCCTGTCCTGGGTCTATCTGCCCAGCGCCCGAGACGTTCTCCCCTGGGTGGGCATGGGGAACCCCACCGCGACCCTAATAGAGGATACAGCGGGAGATAATGAATGAATGAATAAATAATTCAATTTTTTTCCATTGATCAGAGGTGAGACTCTAAGTTTTAACTGTTAAAACAATAAAATAGCAAAAGAGAGAGAGCGAGAGAGAGAGAGATAGAGAGAGACAGTGACCTCTAGAGGACGTATGTGTCATTTCCTCTAATAAGCCTCAGCATCAGCGGCTCAGAGTCGGTGTCATTAAGGCGCAGCGGCGGCGGTGCTGGTTGTGGATGATGTGGAGGCTTAAACGTGTTCCTCGCAGCCCGACTCTGAAGCGCTGAACCCGGGGATCCTCTGCGGCGGTGTCGCGGCGGAGTTCCGCGAGGCGTTTGGAAGCCCTCCGGACCGGTGCGTCTCTCCAGCCGCCCGCCCGCCTCACGAACTTCCTGATGAACTTGCCGCCGCTCGGCTCGCTCGCCTCCGGCAGACGGCGGGTGATGTTCGGGTCATGGCTGCGTCACAGAGCGGCTGCACACCGGCGGGTGACGGAGCTGCGGCGGGCTGAGGACGGGCTGCCGGGCAGCGCGGCGGACGGACCGGAGCGCCGTTGCCGCTAGTTCGGATCTGTGGAGCGGCTGGCTCGGCGGCTTCTCGCTCCGGAGCCGCCGCGGAATGTAACGGAGACGGTGCCGCTTTCAAGGACGTGTTGAATCGGCTTCACTCAAGACATCCACCGCCAAACACGCGGAGCAGCGCCCCCGACCTGGAGCGACTCCACACCGGCCACCAAGCGACTCCACACCCGCTCCCGACCTCCATCCACCCCCCGGTCCTCAACCCGGTCATGGATTATTAATATGGCGCAGTTTTCAGCACTTTTTTACTGGATTATTTCATCTTTATGCTCAATAAATTCTCACAATGTGGGAAAAATAAAGGATTATTTCATCTTAAACACATATAAACAAAAACCATGCGTTTGAAAAACAGTGAGCTGCTGACAAGAACCTACCAAACTTACTGATAGTTACTTAAAAATCGATATTTTTATGTTTTAAATGAAGCCCACACTCCAGTTCTCAACAGAAAGCCGTAATTTAATTTGAAGCTTGTGATGTGTCTTTGTATATAAACAAGAAAATAGATTTTTAGAGACATTCGGCGCTCTGAGGTGTCCCTCCTGAACGATGGGTCTCCGGACGGCCGTGAGGAGCGACCCGGCGTGCTTCCTGTTTTTAACATTCCTCGCAGTGGGGACGGCTTCCTCGAGCGTCTTCAACGCTTCGCACAAGGATATTTTTAGAGACCCCGGGCCGATCCGGCTGGCCGAGAACCGAGCGGCCAATTATCATCCCAGCTTGTACTTCGACTCGGCCGACGTCCCGCTTCTGAGACAGAGGTCCAGCAGCACGCACGGCCACATCTTCAGAGCCGTCCGTGCGGCCGTCCTGACCATGCTGTCCAATGTCCCCCTCTACATGCCGCCCGGCAAGCACGCCGAGTTCTCCAGTAAGTGGAACGAGATCTATGGGAATAACCTCCCGCCCTTGGCGCTCTACTGCCTGCTGTGTCCCGAGGACTCGGCCGCGCTGGGGTTCTTGATCAAGTATATGGACCGCATGGCGGCGTACCCCGACTGGAAAGTCAGCAGCGCGCCGGGCGACGAAGTCCCCATGGCGCATTCGCTCACGGGGTTCGCGTCTGCCTTCGACTTCGTCTACGACTCCCTGGACGAGCGGCGCCGGCAGCTGTACCTGAGTAAGATCGGCCAGGAGACCGCGGCGCTATACGAGACGTCCAAATACCGAGGGTGGGGCAAGCAGTTTCTCCAGAACCACCAGACCACCAACGTTCTGGCCGTACTGATCGGGGCGCTCGTGGTGGGCGTGCACGACCACCTGAAGGCGGAGCTGTGGAAACAAGTGAGTGTGAACTACATGGAGAAGACCATGTTCCTCCTGAACCACGTGGTGGACGGCTCTCTGGACGAGGGCGTGGCGTATGGGAGCTACACGGCCAAGTCCGTCACGCAGTACGTGTTCCTGGCCCGGCGCCACTTCGGCCTGGACAACACCCAGAACCACTGGCTGCGGACACATTTCTGGTTCTACTACTCCACCTTGTTGCCGGGCTTCCAAAGGACAGTTGGGATCGGGGACTCGAACTACAACTGGTTCTACGGCCCCGAGAGCCAGCTGGTCTTCCTGGACGCCTTCGTGATGAAGAACGGAACGGGAAACTGGCTGGCACAGCAGATCCGTAAGCACCGGCCCAGAGACGGACCCATGGGTCAGTCGACCGCCCAGAGGTGGACCACCCTGCACACGGAGTTCCTGTGGTACGACGCCCGCCTCGCCCCACAGCCGCCACCCGGATATGGCAGAGCGAGCATGCACATTTTCTCCAACTGGGGGGTCGTGACGTACGGCGCCGGGTTACCTCTCGCTCAGGGCAACACGTTCGTCTCGTTTAAATCGGGCCGGCTGGGCGGGCGCGCCGTGTTCGATCTGGCGCACAGCAGACCGTACTCCTGGACAGATGGCTGGAACAGTTTCAACCCCGGGCACGAGCACCCCGACCAAAACTCCTTCACCTTCGCACCCAACGGGCAGGTCTTTGTGTCCGAGGCGCTCTACGGCCCGAAATACAGCTACTTGAACAACGTCTTGGTTTTCGGACCCTCCCCGACAAGCCAGTGCAACGCCCCCTGGGAGGGCCAGCTGGGAGAGTGCGGCAAGTGGCTGCGCTACGGCGACGCGGGAGTTGGAGACTCTCGGGGCGAGGTGATCGCCGCCTCCTCCCACAGAGACGCAATGTTCGTGAGCGGCGAAGCGGCGGCGGCCTATTCCCCCGCCATGGGACTGAAGAGCGTGTACCGAGCCCTGGTGCTCCTGAACGCCCAGACGCTGCTGGTGGTCGATCACATCGAGACGCGGGACGACTCGCCCGTCAACGCCGTCAGCGCCTTCTTCCACAACCTGGACATCGACTTTAAGTACGTCCCGTACAGGTTCATGGAGCGGTACAACGGGGCGCTGATGGACGTCTGGGACGCCCACTACAAAATGTTCTGGTTCGATAGTCAGGGCTTCAGCCCGGGGACCAAGATCCAGGAGGCCGAGCAGGCAGCGGAGTTCAAAAAGCGGTGGACGCAGTTCGTCAACGTGACGTTCCCCCTGCGCGGTGCCGGCGGCGTCTCCAGGATGGTCTACGTGATGCACGGCCCGTCCGTCCAGGTGTCGGACTGCCGCTTCGTGGACAGCAGCAAACACGGCCTCCGATTGTCTCTGGTCGTCAACAAGACGGAAATAAAGGTTTCCATAGCGACGGACCACGACGACATCGGGGCCCGGGCCAGCTACCTGGGGTTCGGAGGATACGCCAAGGTGGAGGACCCATATCAGATCATCCGCTTCGGCCTGGGCGCACAGCTCACCCCCGAACGGACGCCGGCGGACGGGCGGGTGTTTAATCTGGGGTTCGGTGTGAACGTGGTGGCGGGCGTCGTGCTGTGCGCGGCGGTCGTCCTCACCGTCCTGCAGCGCAAGTTTTACGTCTGCCTCAGCCGCTTCCTGCGCTACAGCCTGCTCTCGGTGCTGACGCTGTGGGTCCTCGAGCTGCTGTTCCTCTCCGGCAGCTGTGACAAGCTGCTCTGCGGGGTGAAGTGGAAGAGCTCGCCCGACCCCGAGCTGGAGAACCAGATGAGAACGTCCGACCGGCAGCGCCTCCCGCTGCCCACGGCGGTCATCACCACGCTGCCGGGCTCCGGCGCCGACATCCTCAAGCACCTGTTCTCCAACAACTCCGACTTCGTGTACCTCCAGGTCCCCACCGCCCACCTGGACGTGCCGGAGACGGAGTTCGAGTTCGACTCCCTGGCCGACGCCTGCGAGTGGACGCGGGCCGACGCCCAGCGGGGGCGCTTCAGAATGATCCAGGGCTGGCTGACCTCGCTGGTCCACGACACGCACCTGCACCTCCAAAACGTCCCGCTCCACGACAGCAACAGGACCAGGACGCCTCCGCGAGGCGCGCCGCCACACGAGAGGAAGAAGAGGACGAGGCGGAGGAGGAGGATGGAGGCGCTGGCTGACCTCAAAGGCCGGCTGAGGGTCAGCTCGGACCGGGACGCCGAGTACCTGAGGGAGATGCGGAGGCACGTGGGGGAACATCCCAACGCCCGGCTCGTCCTGAACCTGCGCAGCGGCAGCTGGACCCTCAAACTGCCCTTCCTCCACGAAGTCGTCGGGCCCTCGCTCAGGGCCGTCTACGTGGTCCGGGACCCGCGGGCCTGGATTTATCTCATGCTGTACAATAGCGAGCCCAGTCTGTACGCTCTGAAAAACGTCCCGCAACACCTCGCGCTGCTGTTCCAGCGGGACGTCACCAGGGAGCGCTGCCCGGCGTTCGCCGCCGAGTTCCGGACCCTGTGGCAGAGGCTCTCTCGCTCGGAGAGCGACCCCGTCCTCCTGCTGGCCCACCTGTGGGTGGCCCACACCGCCGCGGCGCTGCGCGTCGCCGCCACGCTGCCGGAGGACGCCTTCCTTCGGGTGAGATTCGAGGACGTGGTGAACTTTCCCGAGGACACGGCGCAGAGGCTCCACTCGTTCCTGGGGGTCCCGCTGAGGCCCTCGGCGCTCAACCAACTCGTCTTCACCACGTCCACCAACCTGTACAGTTTACTGTATGAGGGAGACATTTCACCCGGGTCCATCAACACGTGGCGACAGAACATGTCCAAAAAAGACGTGCGGCTCATTGAGGACACCTGCGGCGGTTTAATGAAGAAACTCGGCTACAGAACGAGCGCTTAACTTCTTTATTTAAATCTGATTCTGTTTAATTATTATTATTATTATTATTATTATTATTATTATTAATTATTCATCATCTTCCGCTTTATCCTCTATTAGGGTCACAGTGGGTTCCCCATGCCCATCCAGGGGAGAATGTTTCGGGAGCTGGGCAGATACACCCAGGACAGGGGGGCAATCTATCACTGGGCACACACACACACACACACTGTATGGGGCAATTAAGAGCATTTAATTTACCTTGAATCCATGTTTTTGGACTGTGGGAGGAAACCGGAGAACCCGGAGCAAACCCATGCAGACACGGGGAGAACATGGAAACTGCACCCAGATTGGGAATCGAACCGGGAATCCCCAACGCTGATTGGAGAACATGCTAAACACTATACCACCATGTCACCTACTATTATTATTATTATTATTATTATTATTGATATTAATAATAATACAATGGAAATGTAATATTTGATTTGATGTACAAAAAGCTGGTTATTAACACACATACAGATGTTTGTATGCATTTTGGACTTTACATGGACTCTCATTCTTTTCAGAGACTCAAACCTTTTACCATAAATACTCTTAACCTGCATAACTATAACTTAACCTACCCATAATCTAACATAACTATAACTTAAGCTAACCATGATCTAACATAACTATAACTTAAGCTAACCATAATCTAACATAACTATAACTTAAGCTAACCATGATCTAACATAACTATAACTTAAGCTAACCATGATCTAACATAACTATAACTTAACCTAATCATAATCCAACATAACTATAACTTAACCTAACCATGATCTAACATAACTATAACTTAACCTAACCATGATCTAACATAACTATAACTTAACCTAACCATAATCTAACTTACCTATAACTTAACCTAACCATGATCTAACATAACTATAACTTAACCTAACCATAATCTAACATAACTATAACCGTACAACACAGGATTCTGTGGTCCCCACGTTTACAGGGCGTCGTTTTGGAATCAGCGATGCGACCTGAAGGTCCCGGTTTGATTCCCAGTCCCACCGAGTACTACGGCTGAAGTGCACTTGGATTGGTCACCTAACCCTAATTGCTCCCCGGACGCCATGCACAGGGCTGCCCACGGCTCCGGTCATTTGTGTTTACTTCATTCGTGTGTGTGTGTGTGTGTTCGTGTGTGTGTGTATATATGTATATATATAACATGGGAACTAAAAACCTGTTCCCACACTCACACTGTGATGACCTCATTCAGGTTTTAGTGTTCTATGGTTATGTTCGGTTATGGTCAGGGTTATTATAAATGTTTATATTAGGTTATGATTCATGTTGGTCAGTAGTATTTATAATGAAGGTTTTGGGTCTCTGAAATGAATGGAAGTCTAAGTAAAGAATGGAAGTCCCCACAATGCATACAGATGTGTGTGTTAGAACTTTATAATAATAACAATAATAACTGTATTAAATAAAGAGGACATTTGTAATGATGATAATAATAATAATAATAATAATAATAATAATAATAATAATAATAACATTGATGACGATATTCAATGATTGTTTAATGCTGATGATGTTTAATGATGATGGAGATGATTATGATATTGATGATGATGATGATATTTAATGAAGAAGATGATGATGATATTTAATGAAGATGATGATGATGATGATAATGAGATGATGATATTTAATGATGATGATGATATTTAATGAAGATGATGATGATGATGATATTTGATGAAGAAGAAGATGATGATGATGATATTTAATGATGATGATAATGAAGATGATGATATTTAATGAAGAAGATGATGCTGACATTTAATGATGATGATAATGAAGATGATATTTAATGATGATGATGATATTTAATGAAGATGATGATGATATTTAATGATGATGATAATGAAGATGATGATGATATTTAATGAAGAAGATGATGCTGATATTTAATGATGATGATGATATTTAATGATGATGATAATGAAGATGATATTTAATGAAGAAGATGATGCTGATATTTAATGATGATGATATTTAATGATGATGATAATGAAGATGATATTTAATGATGATAATGAAGATGATGATATTTAATGATGATGATGATATTTAATGATGATAATGAAGATGATGATGATATTTAATGATAATAATGATGATGGAGATGATGATGATGATGATGATGATAGCATTTCTCTGACATTAACACGATGATGATTTGATTTCTGCTCCGTTCCGTCTTTGTCTTCGGTTCCGTTGCCAAAAGCTCTACTTCTTGTCACAGATGTTCAGTGAAATGTCAGAACCGGAGCCCATGCGCGGCGCTGCCGTCTCTGTGGAATTGTAAATGGGATTCTAAAGTCCTCATTTCCAAATCTAATCTAATAAGACAGCAAATAATCTCTCCGATCATTACAGAGAAATCTATAAAAACCGCAACACGGAATCGGACACGTCCACATTCAGGCTGCAGCGTTCGTTAATGTCCGAGTTCTGACAACAGCGGCTCTAATGTACAGAATGTGCAGAACATGGACACTTATAACCACACACACACACACTCTCACACAGCTACGGTACTACAGTGTGTTAAAGGGACTGAGAACCTCAGATCAAATCAAATGATCAGACCGTATTCATCAGACGGGTCTCATGTCGTTCGTTCCACTTAACGTTCTTTATCCGTTCTCATGGGAGATGCGATGCGAGGAGGTGGAGGTGGAGGAAATGATGGTAGTGGTGTGGGGGGGGAGGGGCAATTAACAAGCTTCTGTGGCCTTAATATGATGCAGCAACGTGGTTTTATTTTGCGTCCTGATCAGATGTCTGATATCTCAGTGGAAAATAAAGATCAGATTTAATCTCTGTTCCACGATCCGGCTCCTGGTTTTTGTTCTTTTGTGGTTTAAACAATCCTCTCAGATAAATTGGGCGGCGGTTGGATATCTGCAAGGTTCACGGAAACGTACGGAACACCAGCTCATTAACCGGCGCTGGAACCATAAAGCTGCAGCATCTTCCACTAACGAGCAGCAAGACTTAGAAAGCATCTCTTAACTCCAGCGTGTCGTCCTCGTCTCCGAGGCGTACCGGCCGGAACTGGACCGTTGGACCGGGTGGTGTGCTGGCCTGGGTGGCGGCACCATGCGGTGAGTGTTTATCGGTGTTATGAGGATTTTTAAGGTGAGAGATCAAAGAAAAAAGCCTTGTTGTTTATAGTGTAAATCACTGCATGTCAGCGGTTTTAGGATTTTAAGATTTAAGAATTTATGATTTATTTATTAAATATACTTTTATGGATAAATAATGTTTGGAAGATTTAAAATTAAGTTAAAATTAATATATATATATATATATATATATATATATATATATATATATATATATATATTATTATTCATTCATTCATTCATTATCTATTAGGGTCGCGGTGGGGTTCCCCATGCCCATCCAGTGGAGAACATCTCGGGGCCAATCCATCGCTGAGCACACACTCACTCACACATACACACTCTATATGGGGCAATTTTGGAGAATTCAACTGACTTGATCCATGTTTTTTGGACTGTGGGAGGAAACCGGAGAACCCGGAGGAAACCCACGCAGACACGGGGAGAACATGGAAACTCCACCCAGATGGGGATTCGAACCCGGAATCCCTAGCGCTGAGAGGCGAACGTGCTAACCACTAAGCCACCGTGCCGCCTATATATATATATATATATATATATATATATATATATATATATATATATATATATATATATATATTTAATTTAAAATCTTCCAAACATTATTTATCCATATATATATATATAACCCTCCACCCTCCTGAGGATTAAGTGGATAATGGTAAGATGTGATTAATATTAAATATAATTGCATCATAATATAACATCCATCCATTATCTTCTGCATAATCCTCTATTAGGGTCATAGGGGGTGGGGTGGGGGTTCCCCCATGCCCATCCTGTGGAGAACGTTTTGGGCACTGGGCAGATACACCCAGGACAGGACGCCAATCCATCGCTGGGCACACACTCACACACACACACTCTATATGGGGCAATTTGGAGAACTCAATTGACTTGATCCATTTTTTTGGCCTGTGGGAGGAAACCGGAGAACCCGGAGGAAACCCACACGGACACGGGGAGAACATGGAAACTCCACCCAGATGGGGATTCAAACCGGGAATCCCTAGTGCTGAGAGGAGAACATGCCAACCACTAAGCCGCGACCCTCCCCGCGACCCTAATAGAGGATAAAGCGGAAGATAATGGATGGATGGAGGTTCTCAGGGATTTTCCTCGTTTTGAATACCGGATGATGTTCCTGCCACGCGGCGCTGATTCGGCGTGGCGCCTCCTCCGAAGGTATTTTTTACTTTACTGAAATCCCCCACCCCCCACCCCCACCCCACCCCCCAAAAGTAAATGTGTTATTCTTCCTTCTCGTTTTCCACCTCTGCTGAATTCCCAGTGGCTCCCGCGGCGCGCTCCGTTCTGCAGAACCGCGGCGGTGAATCTGCCGAGACGGGCCCCGCGCGAGCCGCGCTGATGGAATACGCCAGGCGTTGTCAATTTTCTGCCAAAGACGAATTGAAGTCGGGATGAAAACCGAATCCCTCCTGTCAATAATGATGCGGGGAGCGGAGCGGCCGGGGGAAAGCGCCGTCGAGCCCAATAACGCCATAAAGAAGACGTGCCGTTAGTCACCTTTGACAGGCCTAAGTAATCGCACAGGAGAGGATCAGATAACAAATCGGGGGAGAACCTGAGGAACCAAAAAAAAGGGAGAGGGAGCCATTTGGGTGAAGCACTTTGCATTTAACTGTTCATCAGCGGCACATTGTTCGCAGCGCTAAGTGATAGATGTGTTTCCATTACAGAGGAACGCCGGCGAGGCTTCGGCTCTTCGTCTTCCATATTGCTGAGCTTTTCAGACGGGATGCTTCACTTGGAAAGTGCTGGCCGTGCAGCAGAGCGGGTTCTGCTTTCAGCCTTGTGTTTATTGACCCGCCGTTATTACCCGAAGCTTTGGACCGCGCTCCGCATAGCACCACGTATCACTGAGATCATGTTTTCGTTCGCCGCTGGTCCCCCCTTCGCTGCCAAAACGGCTTTGAGCCGCTGACTCATGGACTCCACTAGACTCCTGAAGGTGTGCTGCGATGTCCACCACCGAGATCTGAGCATTTACACTTACACTTAGTCGTTGAGCCGACGCTTTTCTCCAAAGCAACTTACAAATAGTTACAAAAGTCAGTAGTTAAGTTAGACCCAGCTAACCAGCTAACTTAACTTAACTACATGCCCATCAAGGGGAAAATGTTTTGGGCGCTGGGCAGATACACCCAGGACAGGACGCCAATCCATCACTGGACACTCACTCACTCACACAGACACACTCTATATGGGGCAGTTTGGAGAACTCAATTGACTCGATCCATATTTTTGGACTAAGGGAGGAAACCGGAGAACCCGGAGGAAACCAACGCGGACACGGGGAGAACATGCAAACTCCACCCAGATGGGGATTCGAACTGGGAATCCCTAGTGCTAAGAGGAGGACATGCTAAACACTAAGCCACCGTGGCACTATATATATATATATATATATATATATATATATATATATATATATATATATATATATATATATATATAAATATATAAAAAATATTATATATATATAATTTTATATATATATCCATCAATTATCTTCCTCTTTATCCTATATTAGGATCGCAGGGGGGGGTTCCCCATGCCCATCCAGGGGAGGACATTTCAGGTGCTGGGCAGATACACCCAGGACAGTGCGCCAATCTACAGTATATGGGGCAATTTGGAGAATTCAATTGACCTTGATCCATGTTTTGGACTGTGGGAGGAAACCGGAGAACCCGGAGGAAACCCACGTGGACACGGGGAGAACATAGAAACTCCACCAAGATTGGGATTCCAACCGGGAATCCTTAGCACTGAGAGGAGAACATGCTAAACACCAAGCCACCATGCCACCCATATATATATATATATATATATATATATATATATATATATATATATATATATATATATATATATATATATATATGTACAGATGTTAAGTGACTTTGCCTTATGGGCAGAGTTGGTTAGATGGTTCCACCATTTTGCAGTGGTGAACGCAATACAGTAAGAGTTATCACCACGGTGAGGTGGAACCACCAGGCGACATTCATCTCTAGAACGTAGTGAACGAGTCGGAGTGTCTTCTGGAAATCGAGAGTGAAGGTAAGAGGGGCCAGATCCAGGGGCCCGATAGCTCCGTGGCTCCGAAGCTTCATCCACAACAAACTGTGCTGCACCGTGGACCTGAGCGCGTTCTATTAGAACCAGCATGACGTTCTTCAGCGGTCTGATCTACAGGAGCCCGTCCGTTGGATCAGACCTTCGCTCGCCGTCACGTTGCCGTGGTGACCGCTTTCTTGGTATCCTACGAATAATAAGGTCTCTTTCCCTTTTTTTCCTCGTGGTTCTATTCTCTGATGGTTCTAATTTGTTCTGAAGTGTTCTGTCTTCGGCTGGAATCGCTAATCGAACCGTTTCCACCTCCTTTCAGTTCATGAATTTTTTACTCGAAGCTGGAAGATATTTCACTTCCTGTCAGCGAGTCTCCGAATAAAACCAGCCTTCTGGCAGAAAGTGTAAAATCTCTCTGTTACCTGAACGGCTTCGTTCCGTCTCCGAGGAACCCGGCGTGGAACCTCAAACACTCTGACCGACCGACCGACCGACCGCCCGCTGCTGACATCACAGATTAATCCTGATTCTGAAAACCTGTCCCTCACTTAGTAATGACCCGAATGATATGACTTACAGTGTGGATTTATCACACACACACACACACACACACACACACACACACACACACACACACTATTGGTTATGCTTCATCAAGATTTACCATGGGGGCAAATGCCTAAAAAAACTTCATAAAGTTCTAAAGTTTGTCCACTTTGAAGGTTGGCTTGCCCTCATGCATCAATTCCATTGGGGCAATTGGCCCAGGTAACCCTGGGTTTGTCGGAGATTGTCTGTCAGAGGTCCCTGGGATTGGGGCTTTTGAGTGTGTGTTTTTGCAATTGCCCCAGGGAGTCTCCAACAGGCGTAACCATGGGAAACCAGTGTTATACACCATATGGACAAATGTATGTGCATGTTCATGAAGTTCTAAAGTTTTCAAAGGTTCATCAACTTTGAAGGTTGGATTGCCCTCATGCATCAAATTGGTTGGGGCAATTGGCCCAGGTGTCCCTGAGTTTGAGGAAAATTGTCTTTAAATGGTCTTGTGCTTGGGGCATTTGAGTGCATACTATTGCAATTGCCCCTGTGAGTCTCCAACACGCCTTAACCATGGGCAACCAGCTACAGCATGATACATAATTTCATAAAGTTCTAAAATTAATGAACATTAAAGGTTGGCTTCCACTCATGCATGAACTTCATTGGGGCAATTGGCATGGGTATCCCTGAGTTTGTGGGCTATTGTTTCTCAGATGTCCCTGTGCTTGAGGCATTTGAGTGCATACTATTGCAAAAACACACCGTAACCATGGGCAACCAGCGTAAAGTTTTCTAAAGTTCATCAACTTTGTAGGTTGGCTTGCCCTCTTGCATCAACTTGGTTGGGGCAATTGGCCCAGGTGTCTCTGGTTTTGCCAGGTATTGTACCTGTGCTTGGGGCATTTAAGTGCGTACTTCGGCAATTGCCCCTGCGAGTCTCCAACACGCCTTAACCATGGGCAACCAGCTACACCATGATACTCCATATAGACGAATGTATATGCAATTTCAAGTTCTAAAGAGGTACCTGTCTTTGGGGCAGTTGCCCACAGGTGTTTGTATGCATATGCCCCATCAGTCTCAACACACTGTAACCAGTTTGTAGAATTCGGGTGTTTAATTCAGTCTCATTGTGGATGTAATCTGTAAATAATCCAGCAATATTCTGACTGTCATACCTGCTCTGGCCACCAGGGGATGGTAGTGAGCTGGAGTGTGAGGTAGAGCATGGAAAGAACAAAAAACAAGCCAACCTGCAGTCAAACCGAAGCCACCTGTTTGATCCAGATTATAAACCCGGATTAAGAAAGCCTGATGTAAGTAATGCAGCATTAAGATCTGGATTATTAAGAGAATAAAGGGTTAAATATAATGATGTTGGGAATGTTTGACGGCGTGAACGTTTGTCTGATACAGAAGGTCTTTGTTGTTTGGGATTCTGATGAGATTATTTCCTCATGCATTTAAATACTGGCTGGATTATTTCTGGATTACAGAGAGGGATTGCATCGGAACTGTGAAGTTGTCCTCCAGCACTCCATGACTCCTCCAATCAAAGGACTTATGAGAGAGACCGGCCCTCTCTGCTTCACGTCTGTGATATAAACACACTCTGTTGTTTTTAATCTACATTTATTTTCTGTGTAATCCCATAATATTACAGTTAATCTCGTTCAGCGCGTCGGTTGTGCGATTTCATCCATAAATTCTCGACCTCATCACGTTGCAACCATCTGTCCAGCTTTGGAAACAGTTTGGGGAAGGCCTGACACAGGAGTACCAACCTTTTTATTATTATCCATTATCTTCTGCTTTATCCTCTATTAGGGTCGCGGGGGGGGGGGGTTCCCCATGCCCATCCAGGGGAGAACGTTTCGGGCGCTGGGCAGATACACCCAGGACAGGGCGCCAATCTATCACTGGACACACACTCACTCACACAGACACGCTCTATATGGGGCAATTTGGAAAACTCAATTGACTTGATCCATGTTTTTGGACTGTGAGAGGAAACCTGGAGAACCCGGAGGAAACCCACGCAGACACTGGGAGAACATGGAAACTCCACCCAGATGGGGATTCGAACCGGGAATCCCTAGTGCTGAGAGGAGAACATGCTAAACCACTAAGCCACCGTGCCGCCGGAGTACCAACCTAACACTGTAATCTGATTCTAAGGTGAAATGCATGGGATTAACAAATGTGTCATTTATATGCAATCGTTTGGAGTTCATAACCTTTGAAGGCCGGTTTTGTTCCAGTGGACGATTGTCTCCCAGGGGGGCGTCCATGTGCTTGTGGACGACTGCGTGCACTTGCCCTCGGTTGTTTGTGCGCATGTGGCCGGTTGCCCCCTGATGCTCAGGCTGTAACCTTGGGCTGTCACATCCTGTAGGACCGGCCGCAGCCTCATACTTAAAAAAAAAAAACATATGATAATAAAACGAAGACGAAGACGACGGCGGCGGTTCTTTCGTGTTCTACTTAAAAGATAAGCAACTTGTACGAGGTGTTTCTCTTTAAGTTCCAAGGTTCCGGTCGAGGACCCCAGTGACCCTGAGCCGCTAATCGGATTATAACGCAAGTAAACGAGGTGGTTGGGTTTAATGGCTTTAATTAACTGGTACAGCCGCGCGGCGTTAAGGCGGCCGCGTTAATCGAACGTCACTAATTTCCACCGCTGCGCTCTTTGAAGATCCCGTCCTCGGTGCATTCTGAAGCGGGTCATGTGACTTCCCGTGTGTCATTTCCTTTTCTAATGGTCTCACGGCGCAGAAGGATTTCGGCTGCTTTTCTGATAAGCAGACTTTTCGTTCGCAGACTTTTCGATTTCGAGCCGCACCACCGACGGCTTTTAGACGGCTGATGATAACGCCGCCGCCGCCGCCGCTTCCCGTTTCCTTTCACTAAACTGCGGCTGAAGCATCGCTGCATCAGATGCTTGTGGTTTCATTTTGGGGTTTGGTGGCCTTTATATTAAATATTGCATCTGGTTCGGATTGGGCGGAGGCTCTGGTACCGTAACCTGGACCCGCCGTCGCGCCAGCAGCACCGCGTGGTACGTGGGTCAGAGCTGAACCAGAATCATTGTCCTGTCGGGGTTTCGTGTACAGTTTGCATGATGTCAATGATCTTCTAATGGGTTTTCTTTTGGAAAGAACCTAACAACGAATCAAACGCGGGACCTTCTGCTGTAAGATTATTAACCATGACATCGCCATGGCGCCCGATTGTTCGGCTCCATGGCCGAATATTGTTAGAATAAATAGCTTTATTCTATTGAGAAACTAATTTTACAAACTCCCTTTTCTGTACTTTGGTCATCCACATACTTTTGGACCTACCATAATCCTGGGTGTCCAAAAACTTTCCAACCCCCCTTAACCCTCGGCGTCCAAGTACTTTTGGAACCGTCGTAACCCTGGGCATCCACATACTTTTGGAACCGTAATAACCCTGGGCATCTGCATAGTTTCCGACCCTCCATAACCCTGGGTGTCCACATACCTTTGGACCCACCATTTCTAACCCGCCATATGCCCGAGTTTAACTTTTTGACCCGCCTTAACCCTGGGTGTCCAAATATTTTTGGACATGCCATATCCCTGGGCGTCCACGTTCTGTCTAACCCGACATATGCCTGGGCTTAACTTTTTGACCCGCCGTAACCCTGGGTGACCACATATTTTTGGACCTGCCATATTCCCCCCCCCCCCAATAACCCTAGACGTCCACATAATTTTGGACTCACCATAACCCGGAGTGTCCACATATCTTTGAACCCACCATAACTGTGGCTGTCTGCATATTTCTGGAATTGCAATAGCCCTGGACGTCCATATTCTTCTAACCCGTCGTAACCTTGGGCGCCCACATACTTTTGGACCCACCATAACCCTGGGCATCCAAGTAATTTTGGTAATGTCATAACCCTAGATGTCCGCACACATTCGGACCCTGCCCCCCCATAACCCTGAACGGTCCACATTCTTTTGGACCCACCATAACCCTGGGTGTCCAAGTATTTTCCAACCCTCCCATAACCCTGGGCGTCCACATACTTTTGGAACCATCATAACCCTGGGCATCCACATACCTTTGGACCTACCATATCTCTGGGCGTCCGTATTCTTTCTAACCTGTCGTAACCTTGGGTGCCCACATACTTTTGGAACCATCATAACCCTGAGCGCCCAAGTTCTTTTGGACAGGCTGGAACCCTGAGAATGCACATACTTTAGGAACCATCATAACCCTGGTTGTCCAAGTACTTTAGGAACCGTCATAACCCATGTTGTCCAAGTACTTTTGGACCCATCGTAACCCTGAGAATGCACATACGTTTGGAACCACCATAACCCTGAGAATGCACATACCTTTGGACCTACCGTAACCCTTAGAATGCACATACCTTTGGAACCACCATAACCCTGAGAATGCACATACTTTTGGAACCGTCATAACCCTTGTTGTCCAAGTACTTTTGGACCCGCCGGAACCCTGAGAATGCACATACCTTTGGAACCACCATAACCCTGAGAATACACATACCTTTGGAACCATCATAAACCTGGTTGTCCAAGTACTTTAGGAACCGTCATAACCCTTGTTGTCCAAGTACTTTTGGACCCACCGTAACCCTGAGAATGCACATACTTTTGGAACCACCGTAACCCTGAGAATGCACATACTTTTGGACCCACCGTAACCCTGAGAATGCACATACCTTTGGAACCACCGTAACCCTGAGAATGCACATACGTTTGGAACCACCGTAACCCTGAGAATGCACATACCTTTGGAACCACCGTAACCCTGAGAATGCACATACCTTTGGAACCACCATAACCCTGAGAATGCACATACCTTTGGAACCACCATAACCCTGAGAATGCACATACCTTTGGAACCACCGTAACCCTGAGAATGCACATACCTTTGGAACCACCGTAACCCTGAGAATGCACATACGTTTGGAACCACCATAACCCTGAGAATGCACATACCTTTGGAACCACCATAACCCTGAGAATGCACATACCTTTGGAACCACCGTAACCCTGAGAATGCACATACCTTTGGAACCACCGTAACCCTGAGAATGCACATACCTTTGGAACCACCATAACCCTGAGAATGCACATACCTTTGGAACCACCATAACCCTGGTTGTCCAAGTACTTTAGGAACCGTCATAACCCTGAGCGTCTGCATACTTTCGAACCCCTCCCTCTGACAAATTCCTAAAATATACGGACAGCCAGCGATCCACGTCCTTTAATATGCAGACACTCGTTTACATCATTGTGACGGAAACGGAATCAAATCCAATAAACCGTCTGAAATATTAATGTCTGATCTATAATTCTAATTATAATGATGAATAATGATGAGTTCCAGATCCAACGTTAACTTTAACCAGGACTTTACGTCCCTCTGTTTATATGATTTTATATAAAGTTTGTGTAAACGTCCACATCGAGCCGCGAGGTCGAATCCGCTTCAGTAATAACGACGCGTTCTAACGCGATTACGTTCGTCTTCATCACAACTTAATTGTAAATCAGAGACGATGCAATCAGTGCCTCTGCCATGTCCAATCAGCAGCTAATTTACAGCTAAACAATAATATTCCTTCTGACATCCTGGTGATTACTAAAGAATACGACGGCCGTATTGTCGATTTAATGGCAACAACAGCTATTAAGTTCTATTTGAAGTGTTCTCCAAAATGGGGCTTTTGAGTTCCAGCTACATTAATATAAACGACACGCAGGCGAGACTTGGACGCGAGGGCTTTGTTTTCCTCTCATAAATATTTCCCCATGAATAAAAAGACGACGCTCTCCGATCCCAGACGTCCGGAAAAGCTTCGTAAGTGGAAGACGATGACGGTGTCATTTAGGACGTGCCGCGCCGCCGACGTGTGGAGCTTAAGTTCCAGCCGTTGATTAAGAGACGGATCATCGGGTCTCATCGGAACGTCTGGTGCGCCATCTGAATAGCAGGACTGAGAGAGGCACAGATACCTAATCCCCGTGGCGTCCTGGGGGTCCAGGTGATTGGTGTCTGATGACCGGAGGCCGTAGGACGAGGAGCTGGACTTGGATGATGGATCTGTTGACTTTAAAGACGAACCTCAGAGCTTTAAATCTAATCTGCGCAGCTGCCCCGCTCCCCGAGCGCCGGATCGTTCCGGCCCACATCCGTCATCGTCCGGCCCGCTTGCCCCGTGGATTGACGGCACTGTGGCAGATGTGGACACATGCGCACCAGGTGCGGACCGCGTCAGGAGAATGTGTCTCACCAGAGGTGAATGTATAAATGTATGACATCACACACCCGTAGAACCTTGGTTTCTATTGGAGTGCTTTGCAGTTTTAAATAAAAACCTAGGGATCAGGGATCCATCCATTATCTCCCACTTTATCCTCTACTAGAGTCGCGGGGGGGGGGGTTCCCATGCCCATCCATGGGGGGGGGTTCCCATGCCCATCCAGGGGAGAACATTTCGGGCGCTGGGCAGATACACCCAGGACAGGGTGCCTATCTATCACTGGGCACACACTCACTCACACATACACACTCTATATGGGGCAATTTGGAGAACTCAATTGACTTGATCCATGTTTTTTGGACTGTGGGAGGAAACCGGAGGAAACTCAGGCGGACACAGGGAGAACATGGAGACTCCACCCAGATTGGGATTCGAACCGGAATCCCTAGTGCTGAGAGGAGAACATGCTAAACCACTAAGCCGCCGTGCTGCCCAGTTTTAAATAAGCAATATGTTAATTAGTACATTGGTGTCTTGTACTGCTTAAGTAAGATGCCCCCCACACTGAGCCGTGGTCCTCACAAGGTTTCCTCCTTAAAAACCAACGAGTTTTTCTTTGCCGCTTGTTCCATCAGCTCATTCTATTGGGATTCAGCCTTAGAACACTAAAACAAAATCCATCCATCCATTATCTTCCGCTTTATCCTCTACTAGAGACGTGGGAGGGGGGTGGTTCTCTATGCCCATCCAGGGGAGAACCTATGGATTCGGACGCTGAGCAGATACACCCACATAGGTACACGCTCTATACGGGTCAATTTGGACCTTGATCCATGTTTTTGGACTGTGGGAGGAAACCGGAGAACCCGGAGGAAACCCACGCGGACACGGGGAGAACATGCAAACTCCACCTAATTTGGGATTCGAACAGCGCTGAGAACATTCATTCATTATCTCCCGCTTCATCCTCTATTAGGGTCGCGGGGGGGTTCCCCATGCCCATCCAGGGGAGAACATTTCGTGCGCTGGGCAGATACACCCAGGACAGGACGCCAATCCATCACTGGACACACACTCACTCACACAGACACACTCAATATGGGGCCATTTAGAGCATTCAATTCACCTTGATCCATGTTTTTGGACTGTGGGAGGAAACCGGAGAACACGGAGTAAACCCACGCTGACACGGGGAGAACATGGAAAATCCACCCAGACCGGGAATCCCCAGCGCTGAGAGGAGAACATGCTAAACTCTAAGCCACCGTGCCGCCCCACTGAAACGAGATGTTCTGTATAAAGAGAAGACGTATTTTAGAACTGTATCTCAGACGGAGGTGGATGTCCGCGTCCCCATGTCAACGGTCACATGATTAAATCGGGGATCTGAGGCTGAAGCAATCAACGGGAGCCGCCGGTTCTGCCTCCACGTTCTGCCGATACCTGAGCACAGGCTCAGCGGAACGTCCCACAGGTACGTCGACGACCCTCCGTAGTCCCGTCCGTAGTCCCGCCTTCCCTCGCTGGACCACGCCCCCACTCCCCCAGTTGGTCAGGATGCGGCCGGCTGTCCGTAATTCTTTATTTTTTTATTCGTGAGGCTCGACGGAGTCGGAGGGAAATCCACAGAACAGATCCGTAATGACGGAGGGGAGGCGGCCGTGAACTGTGGGACAAGACCGGAGAACCCGGAGGAAACCCACACGGAAAGAACATGAAAACTCCACCCTGATTGGGATTCGAACAGCGCTGAGAGCGGAGAACATGCTAAACACCTGCACACAGGCTCAGCGGAACGTCCCACAGGTACGTCGACGACCCTACGTAGACTCGTCCGTAGTCCCGCCTTCCCTCGCTGGACCACGCCCCTGCTCCCCCAGTTGGTCAGGATGCGGCCGGCTGTCCGTAATTTTTAATTTTTTTATTCGTGAGGCTCGACGGAGTCAGAGGAAATCCACAGAACAGATCCGTAATGAGGGAGGGGAGGCGGCCGTGGACTGTGGGACGAAACCGGAGAACCCGGAGGAAACCCACATGGAGAGAACATGGAAACTCTACCCAGATTGGGATTCGAACAGCGCTGAGAGCGGAGAACATGCTAAACACCTGCACACAGGCTCAACGGAACGTCCCACAGGTACGTCGGCGACCCTCCGTAGTCCCGCCTTCCCTCGCTGGACCATTCCCCCGCTCCCCCAGTTCGTCAGGATGCGGCCGGCTGTCCGTAATTCTTTATTTTTTTATTCGTGAGGCTCGACGGAGTCGGAGGGAAATCCACAGAACAGATCCGTAATGAGGGAGGGGAGGCGGCCGTGGTGAGTGACACAGCTGAGTGATGATTGGCTTGTTAGTGGAGAACATGTGCAGGCTTCACTTCAACACAAACAAATCAGTGAAGTGCAGAATCATGTAATTAGCGTCATTTGCATATAAAGTAGAGAGAATGGAAACGATTAGCGGGAATAAATGATTCGGCTGCAAATGATCCAATTAGAAGCGTTCTGCGTTTGCGGATTGAGTCGCACGAGTTAAAGATTAGTGATCCGTACGCCGCACCGCAGGCGCAGCCGGGATGATGGATGGCGCTCGTCCGCGGGCGGAGAGTTGGAGATGGCGTAATTAAAGTTTTATTAAACTCTACAAGTTACAGCAGCGTGGAGCTGAAGGTTCGAGCGTCAGGACAACAAAGATCTGATTACAGCAGGACAATTATCACAATCTGATTACAGGGCAAAGCAGAGGGTCAGGCGGGCTAAATCAGACGGAGGGACTTGAAGGTTAAAAGGAGATGGAGCTTAAGGGGGGACAGGGACTAACAGAAGACGGGATAACAGGAGCCGGAGGTTAAAAGTGGACGGGTTAGAGAAGACGGACTAAAGGGACTAAAGGCTGATGGGGCTAACGGGAGAGAAGGTTATGGGACAGGGACTAACAGGAGCCGGTGGTTAAAAGAAGACGGGTTAGAGAAGACGGACTAAAGGGACTAAAGGCTGATGGGGCTGATGGGAGAGAAGCTTATGGGACAGGGACTAACGGGACAGGGACTAACAGGAGCCGGAGGTTAAAAGTGGACGGGTTAGAGAAGACGGACTAAAGGGACTAAAGGCTGATGGGGCTGACGGGAGAAAAGCTTATGGGACAGGGACTAACAGGAGCCGGTGGTTAAAAGAAGACGGGTTAGAGAAGACGGACTAAAGGGACTAAAGGCTGATGGGGCTAACGGGAGAGAAGGTTATGGGACCGGGACTAACGGGACAGGGACTAACAGGAGCCGGAGGTTAAAAGAAGACGGGTTAGAGAAGACGGACTAAAGGGACTAAAGGGTAAAGGGTGACATCGGTGTAAAGCTACCCTCTCTACCAGACCTGCACACGGCCAGAACCAGGAAGCGGGCAGAGAACATCGTCCGTGATCCATCACACCCTGGACATCACCTGTTCCAGTATCTTCCCTCAGGCCGGCGGTTCAGTCAGTTGAGGATCAAGACCTCCAGATTACGGAGAAGCTTTTTTCCACACGCCATTACACTCATGAACAGCTGAACATTAAAAACACTACTTCTGGACTCATTCTCCACACCCTCAACCAGTCTTCTTCCACTCTCCACCTACTTAACTATTCATTACAGTTTTTGCACTAGCACTTTATTTAAACACAATCTGCAACTTGCACAACCGTTATGTTTACAGGTGTGTGTGTGTGTGTGTGTGCGTGCGTGCGTGAGCGTGTGTGTGTATGAGGAATGCTAGTTTGGGTATGTCTGTC
>JAFMOC010001638.1:0-13534 GCA_019802505.1 Corydoras sp. C115
ATAATATATAAAAAAGACACTGATGTACCTTTTAAAGGTACACCAAGTTTTATTGCATACAGTAGTGAAGTAGTCTGCACATAATAAAAACTTTTTTATCCATTTCGTTTTTTTTTTTTAAAATTGCTGGCATGTGGAAAAAAATTAAAGGTGAGGGAAGGACAAAGTGATGATTTTATTTTCATATATTATCAGAATCTATTTGGACCAGTTGCCAGTGAAGGACACTGTTTTAAGTTCAAGTCATAGTGTTTTATGTGGTCATCACCAATTGATATAAATACCATGTGCTTTAATGCATGACTGTCCGATCTTTGCAGGTTAGAGGGCCACTCTAATCCGTTACCGAGGGAACAGTTTGAAGATTTCACCAAAATGTTAAAACTTGGTGTAGGACTATAGGTAGCGGAGATGTTGATATTATCAAAAAAAAAAAAATGTCAAATTCAAAAATAAAAAAGGATTATAAAAACAATTGTGAAACATGGATTTAGAAACCAGAAATGGTAAAAATGAATTATTAACACTTTGCAAGTGTTATTGACTTTCACAAATGCCATTCTTCAAGTTAATATTGTTCTGAGTCTTTACAACTAAATATTCGTAGATTAAATTCACCAAAGCCTTCATCTTGTCCATAATCCACTATTTATGTTTTTCCGGGATTTCCCTGTGCTCATCCAGGGGCGAGAGGGACCGGGCACCCAATTCATCACTCGGCAAGCAACTCATTCACTACATACAATATATCGACAGTTCAAGTAATTTATTTATATAGCGCCTTTTTACAACAGTCCATTGGCACAAAGCAGCTTTACAGAATGAAAAGCCTTTAGACCCCCAAAGAGCAAGCCGAAGCGACAGTGGGCAAGAAAAAAAACTCCCTTTTAGTTGTTAATTTAAGGAAGAAAACCTTTTTTTTTTTTTGGGGGAGGGACCAAGCACTCAGTGGGTGGACTCCATCCTCCTTGAGCGGCACAGGCAGCAACAACAGGTGGAGGAAAGCTATGTTCAGATATTAAACACAAATGGAACAAACTAAACAAACTGGAAAACTATATGTGAGTCAATATTAGGGGGCGTACTGCAGGACCGCCTTGTCAGGGCTGCACTCCAGTATTGCGTCAGCAGAGCCATGGATGAAGATCTCCAGGAAGCCGGCGGGACACCTCCCAAAGAAACAGACAAGGAAGGCAGTCTAAGTAGAGCTAATATAATAAAGCACGGCATTTCTACTTTTAATAGGTAATTATTATTGACACAGTTGCAGCTTGTGACTCCGGACGCATCCACTGACTAGAGCAGTATAACCTAAAAGATGCAGATACTGGCAGACTCTAATCAATAGTTGAGATGGCGCCCCGGAACAGCATCAGTTCAGCGGCCAACACCCCCCCATAATGCATGAGGTGGGGGAAGAGGTTGAAACGCCAGAATACCACTGATCACAGATTACCTGCCACAACACAGCCAAGTTTGAGACCTACATCTTTTATCTACCAGGGGGGATTTAATGAAACGCAATATTAAAATAACTGTTTTTAATGTGATTTTTAAAGATTAAATAGTGATTCAAAGAAATCACGAACAGTAACTGGCATGCTATTTCCAAAAGCACCATATGAGGAGCCTGTGGGAGAAAGCTCTTCCCACCAGCAGTAATATTTATTTATTCTAGGAGCTAAGAGTAAACCATCACCTTGATATCGAGAGCTCACGGTGTTGGCTTGTATTATTGAATCAACTCACTCAGATACTGTGGAGCCTGATTATGTAGAATTTTATATGTTATCAATAAAAAGTTGTACTACGATACGAAAACTTGAACTGGTTAGCCAGTTGCAAGTTTTGATAACACAGGACTGATATGATCAACCTTTCTGGTTTTTTGTTCAAACTTCTAGCTTGCAGCATTTTGCACAAGTTTGTAATTTAATGTAATGAATTTATTAGAACATCCTGTGTCAGAAGTAAATTACAATTAATATAACCTTGAGGTTAATAAAAGCATGAAATAGTTTGTTCTGCATCTTGGAGGGCAGAGGATATTTCGTAGCTTCGAACTGTTACGAAGGTGAAAAAAATGCAAATTCTAGTAATTATTGCTAATGTGCTTTGTAAAGGAGAGATCTGAATCACTAATGACACCAGAGATTATTTACAGATGAACTGGGTTCTAATTAAAGAGTTAGCAAGGTTATAACATAGTGTTAGAAAGCTTTGTTAATTGTGGTCCTTGGGTCCCTACTATCAAGAACCTTCTTATTCTTAATCAGAATTTATCAGTAGAAAGTTTTTTGACATCCCATAGTTCAATAGCTTGGATGCAGTCCTCGAGCTGTACTGACTGAACGACCATCATTTAGGGTTAGCTGCAAACATATAAAAAAATGGTGTATTCATCTGCATATGAGTTGAAACTGATTTCAACTGTTCACGGATAATTGATCACCAATGGAAGTCATAATATTAATGCCAAATAGGAAAGAGGGACCCGGAAAACTGACCCTTGTGGAAACCATATTTACTTTAAGCAAGATAAGAAATATTTGGTTGTTTACACAGGTGAGTTTTGATTTCGAATCTGTCAGGTAGGATTTTAAACCCACTGGAGTGCAGATCCTGATAACTGGCCACAGTGGTTTTTCTATCTATCAACTAGATGTTAATGGGTACTATTACTGTCAAAGTCTGCACTTAAGAATTCTAATATATACAAGAAAAGAGATTTGGTTATTATCAGAGGACTTTACAAAGTCATTAACAGACTTTAAGTAAGGCTGTCTCAGTGCTATGGTCAGACCTAAAACTATGGACTGAAAAAAACGTCATGAACTGTGATTTAGGCTAGAAGATGGCCATTCAGCTTGGCTTGAACACCTATTTTTCCTATAATTGTAGAGACAAAAGGAAAGGTTTGATAATTGGTCTATAGTTGCCGACAGTATTATGAGGATCTAAATTAGGTTTTTTAAGTAATGGTCATTGAGGGTTGATTATTGGTTACGCTACACGATGCATTAGAAGATTTAAGTCTTATGTTTTCAATTTTGTCACTAAAGAAATTCATGAAATCATTGCTGCTGAACTGTGAGTGAATCTGTGAATCTGATTCAGTAGCACTTCGAGTTAATTTGGCAATGGTACTAAAGAGGAATCTTTGGTTGTTTTTTGTTGTGCTCTATTAATTCAGAATAATATTTAGTCTTCGCTGCATTGAGTGCATGTTTGTACTCAGTCATACTTAGACGACACTGTCTAAGGTTGCAGAAAACACGTGTTTAAGGTATTCTGCTGTGTTTTCAAGTTCATCGGGTCCTGATGCTGGTTTAATGTTTAATTCGGGTAAATGTTGTAGGAATGACACAGCAGTAGAGGGAATGATTGTACGCTTCATGTCATATTGTGGTTTAATGACTGGATCAATATCAATTTCTAAATCATAGGTTATCAAATAGTGATCGGAGATGACCTCACATAGTGGAACAATAGTTAAATTATTAATGTTAATACCATGTGACAACACTATGAGTCTAGTGGGTTTTCAAGGCCTTGTCTGATGAGATTACTATGTTAGAGAGATATTCACCAAATTCAGTAATAAACTCTGTATATGGGCCGGGAGGGCGGTATATGGTAATAAGTTGCATTAGATTGGATTTTTTCTTCAATGAAGATGAACTGCTTATGTTGAGTACAAGAGCTTTGAAGGGTTTTGACTCATACTTATTATTAAGTGTTACATTTATATTTTCATTATAGATCGTAGCCACTCCACCTCCTCATCCACTAAGACGTGGTTTATGAGCATAAGTATAACCAGGTGGAGAGGCATCATTTAATGCTAGGTATTCATTGGCCCTAATCCAGGTCTCTGTGAGACAAAAGACGTTTAGAAAGTTATCTAAAATTATTTCTTGAACTAGAGCTGATTTTGATGACAGTGACCTAATGTTTAATAACCCAAGTTTTAACTTAAAAGTGTTTCTTACATTACTTGAGGTTGTATTGATATTAATGAGATTTTTTTTGGCACACTTTTTGGACTCTTTTTGTTTTTTGCTCACTGCGATACTTGATAACTGTCTTAATAGTATGGAACCTAGTTATTGTGGGTGACGACTCCTGGCAGTTCTCAGGCAGTTGGTTAGGCCATTCTGTCTGCTGCCTGGCCTTGGCTCTGAATTGTCAATTTTTATTCCTATCTGAAGAAAAAACCATATCGGCTATGTTATGTGACATGAGCGCAGCACCCTCCCGGGAAGGATGAAATGCCGTCCCATTTCAAAAGGCCAGGCCTTCCCTCAAAAGTAGACCAATTGTCAATAAAGTTAATGTTGTTTTCTGAGCACCACTTAGACATCCAGCAACGCAGCGACCATAACCTGCTGTAGGTTTCGCCGCCACGCCTAATTAGAGGCAATCAGGATTCAAACCTGGATCCCCAGTGCTGAGAATTGGACATACTAACCCCTACACCACTGTGTCACCATACTGTACAATTGATAACAGCATAATCAAAAATGGTCTTGTGACAAGAGCGGAACAAAACTGGGGTGACGGTGGGCACCAGCCCATTTATTTGAAAGCTGTACTGTAAAACCTGTTTTTTCTTGTATGTAGACGTGTTGGTATCCAGTCAGTCAGTTCTGTCTTCTCCCCCATCATCATGCAGCTCCTGCCACATGTGCTAATTCTGGGTTTTATTCATCAGTCTAATGTACAGTAAGTCTAAGTCTAATGCACAATGTTGCATTTAAGATGTAAAAACCTGCATACCTGGAACACTGGTAATTCTAATGCATTAATCGAGTAACTCCCCTTTACTCCCTCCATCAACTTCTCTTTAGCAAATAGCTTTAAGCTGAAAGGGTGATTTTGTGCCTGATTTGTGCTAGTAATGGCTATTGAACTTGTGCCTAAACTTAAGGAAATAGTCTGGAAATAGCTTGGTTGAAGATAAGGGTTAGGTTTGCTCAAATGCTGCAAACCTCTGCTGAGGCATGGTTCCTGTTTTCTCCCAAATGTGTAACTAATGTTGACTGCCTTGGGTCAGCTAACTGTAAATGCTAACTGTAAATACTGCCATAAAGCAGACACAGATTAATACAAAGTATAGCTTATTCCAGCATCAATTGTTGAATAAAATTATATTTCATATATAGCTCATTTGTAAGTCGCTTTGGATAAAAGCGTCTGCTAAATGACTAAATGTAATGTAAATGTAAATATAGGACTCACTTCAGCTTTACAGTAAGACTGACTTTTATGAGAGCCACCTTCATATTACTCACATGTTACATTTCAATATCCTCCCATTAGTTATTAAAGTTGATTTGACTTTGAACAGGTGCAAAAAAGTGCTTTTGGTCTTTTGGACTGAGAACATTAAATGTATTTACATAGACACATATAGCCTGTATAGTTTCTCTTCATCCACAACCTCTAAGATGAGGCATAAAGTGCAGTAGCTTAATTCACATTCATGAAAAGACCTAACAAGCTAAAGCTGTGGAGCTAATCAGTTCATAAAAGTTTAAAATGCAACTCAAAGTGTTGAAGAAAATATCCAAGCTCTCACATTCTACTGTGAACATTGACAAGCAAAGTTTGTTAGGTGTATTTTGTTAGTCAGTCATTAAGTATTACATCATTGGATAGGGGAATGGAGAATTTGGAATCAACAGTGATCTCATACACGTACAGCCAGCTTAGTATCAACAGTTTTGTACAAACTTTGTACTGTGGAAGGAGTTTTCATTTCAAATCCATGTAGACGTCGGGGAAACATGAAAAATATTTTCAAGAACTACGGACTACTTTGTTTGACAATCCAGTGCACTACCATGACAATTCATAAGGAGTCATTAAGTGCATAACTAAAGAAAAAATGTGAATAGGCATAAGCAAGTTCAAGTTCAGGTACAATAGTTCATTGTCCCTAAGCCTCTTTACAGTGTTTCAAGCCTGAACCCCAAAAGAGCAAGCCAAAAAAAGAGTGGAAAGGAAAAATTCCTTGTTGTTGTTGGTTTTTAGGGAAGAAACTTTGTGAGACCAAATCTCAAACTCACCCTCATTAAGTGACTGGGCAGCAGATCAAGATCAATACACTAAAGTATAGATTGTGAATATAATCAATCAAGTGTCCATTTATCTCAAAATAGATTTAAGTGGTTCAGTTCAGTGAAAATCCATGTGATTCTCTATGAGTATAAGGACTGCAAAACTAATAGTTCAATAGTTCAAATCAAGGTTCCATTTAGTGAATTTAAAATAACAGATATAGTAATAATAATAATAATAATAATCATAATGTCACGCTCGCTTACCTCGGACCGAACGGCTGCGCATAGGAGGCGCAGAGCCGAAGCACCTAAATGCGCTAAAGGGAACAAGACACAAACAGGTAGTGGAGAAACTTGTTTATTTAAAGGCGTAATGTCACCATAAACAGAGAGGAAGGGAAACAAAGCAACTAAATACCGAAACACCTAAACACGTGTTCAAAAACAAACCAATGAACAAGGAAGATTAATTAACTTAAATGGTGAATGATAACACAAGGTAATTATTAATTAATTATATAATTAATTATATAATTAATTGGCTGTGTGATGTTACGGACGCCTCTTGGCTGCGTGATGTGGTTGATGCCCTCTGTGGAAGAAGCGAGGCATGACGAGGCGGACACCCTCTGGCGGCATGACGAGGCGGGTGCCTTCTGGAAGAAGCGAGGCGGACGTCCTCTAGCGGCCTTACTAGGCAGACGCCCTCTGTGGAACAAGCGTGGTACACCCTATGGCTGCATGGCTAGGTGGACGCCTCTGGCTGCGTGGCGTGGCGAGGCGACTCGGCCCTGTGCAGCCCCTTGGCGGCCTCGGCGATGGGCAGCCCAATGGCGGCCTCGACTTCGAGAGTTGTTAGCGGGCTCGGCGACGTGCATCCCCTTGGCGGGCTTAGCAACGTGCAGCCCCTTGGCGGGCTCGGTGCTCCATGAGTTATTGGTTATTGATTCCTCAGAATCATAAGCCTTGTCGTCCTGTCGGCTGACCATCTCCACGTCCCACCACCACGGTCTGGCCATGACACACTAAGTTGAGCGGGGCTCTTCTAAGATGAGTTCGGGGCACTTAGACCACAGCCGATATGGGGGGGAACGTCGCGTGTACAAGGGTTTACAACTCCGGCAACGACAGAATAAAAAATAAACAGAAAACGCTTACTTGGGCTCTGGACTCACACAAACACTGACATGTCGTTCTGTCAAACTCGCTTACCTCGGTTCGAACAGCTGTGCATAGGAGTCGCAGAGTCGAAGCGCCTAAACGCGCTGAAGGGAGCCAGGCACAAACAGGTAGCGGAGAAACGGGTTTATTTAAAGGTGTAATGACACCAAAAACAGAGGGGTGCCAGGGCATGTGGAGGGTGATTCACATTTTCTATGTCCCACCCCATAATGTTAACAGTGCTAAGCTGATTTGAAAATGTATGATGTGTAACAAATGGGGGGCGCAGTCCGTCCAAAGGCGGGGCTGCGCTGTGCTAGACACGAGCGGAGGCACGTGGAGCTAAGAAGCGAGCCAGGCAACCAGGTAAGCAACAAAGAGGTCTTTAATTGTCTGAATCAGCGGGAACACCGCTAAAAGCACGGTGGAACGTGCCGGGAGCAAAACATACCCAAACAAAACTAAAACCGAAACGAGCAAAACCACCCAAACATGACATATGCGCAAAATGCATATATAGAATATAATGCTGGCCTGCTGACTCAGGGCGCATGCGCACTTAAGTGTAGTCAGCAGGACACATGTGATTAGGTAGGACACAATCCCAGCTCTAGGGGATGGGCCATACCTACGGGAACCCTGAACGGACAAATCCCGAACTAAGAAAACAGGGTGGAGTGGCCTAGCACTCCCAACCCTGATATGATGCCTTTGTTAGAAACTATTATTTAATTAGTGATAATATGATCAAGAAGATGGCAGGTGTATATGTTTGGCTCTCCTAACTACTTGCTGGTATTTTATCATGTTTCTGACTTGTGTCTCTGTTTTAATTTTTAGCTTAAATAAAGCAGTGCAGTATAACATGTGTCAGTAAATGTCTGATGCGCTGTAGTGAATTGATCTTGTCTGTTTTTAGACTTTTGTCTCTTTTGTCTCTTCAAGAAATGTTATATCCCAGTAATCATGCTTTGCATTGTGACTATATAACTGCATACATGTAGATAATCATTTATGTATTAATTTCTGTTTTGTTTTGTTTTGTTCCCTAGTAATTAAAAAAACTTTTTTCCCATTAACTCTGCTCTTTTGCCATCACTTACCAGTGCCACACTGGCAAGAGCGTGACATCAGGACGGGTCTGCCACTTCTCCGTTTACTTAAAAGTTAATTGTGATCACAAGAAAACAACCTTTGTTATATCACGATCACAAGAAATATTGTATCAACATTTAAGTTAGGTGTTCTTGTGTTCTTGTTAGTGTCTTTAAGTAAACAATCAGCTCTTTTGTTGATTTAACTGTTTTTTGGAACATAAGCAGGAAAAATGGTACTTGGGAGTTGGAGGGGTGGGATTCATATTTAAGGTTCTTATTTTCACATGTAGAGAGGTATAATACTTTGTTACATTTTTGCTATTTTGCATTTTTTTATATATATATATATATATATATATATATATATATATATATATATATATATATATATATATCATACTATACTGACTACAGCAATTTTGTTGCTTACAATATGGAAGTCTTCAGCTGTTGTCTGTGTTTCAAGCGGAGGATTAGGTGCAAGTTTAGTCTATTTGTAAAAGCTATTGCTTGATAACCACCTTTGCCCGAACATTAATTTGCTAATGACAGCTGGAAGGCTATATTCAGTTGGCTCAGAAGTTGTGGTTGTTTTAGTCTTGGAAACAAAGCTGGAATGCAATCCTTTATTTTTATGCTAATAGATAGCGTTGCACGTATTAAATAGACAGGCTTTTACAATAAAATAGGTTAAAACTAAACATACAAAATGCTTTGGATTATTTCCAGCTTAGCTACCTAGAGTTACCCATTTGCTCAAATGTACTTGTAAAACTCATAAAAGTGAAATAAAGCACATATGATCATGACAATCAATCAGGTTATAGAATCATGAGATGGACAGGGTTTTATATGTTCTATTTAAAATGCTTCCATATATGTCCTTTGGCGTTAGATTCACTACACAGGTCCACATCCCCAGCTGCTCCAGGATGGCGGATGAAGTGTTGAAGTGACACTATGTAATTATGCAGTGAACAGAAAAGGCCTTCCATTGCTCATACACCCCTGTCAATCACAAGCATCACTGTTTTGTTTTCTTTGTGATGAAGAGACAGTTGAGTCACTGCCAATTATTTTAATAACCTGTAAAATATATGAATAAATGATGGAGAATGTAAAGGCAATGTGATGATTTGTGACTTACGGGCCTGTTTAATGTGGCTTATATTGGCTTTCATGCGGCCTGCATCTGTTAGATGAATTAAAAGGCTATTGCTCTGCTCACCAGAGTTCACAGGGGGAAACTAACTATGTAAAATAACATCAAGTTAAGGTCTAAATTCTTCCTCAATAAACCATATTAATGGAAATATTTAGCTATTTCATAAATATAGTTTCATTTAGATTATTATATGTAAAACTGGTGTATTTTATTAGCGATTATAGGACTGTTTGTGAGAGCTTTAACATTTACAAAATCTATTAAATAATAAATTATTCTTATAAAGCAAATATAGGACATACATTTAAGGAATTGTTATTTGTGTAATGCTGTGGGATCATTTTAAATCAAACTAAATGGGCCAGTAGCTTTCTATAATCAAATGTAAAAAAAAGGTAGTTTCTTGTTATATTGATAACATTCTGATGAAAAACCTTATGTTTGCAATTGTTACTTTAATTGTAGTATGGGGAACCATTCTTTACTAGGTCAATTTAGGTCAATTCATTATGCATAGTGCGAGTCTTAATTATTGCCAATTTTAAAATACTGAAGACTTAATACTGAAGACATAATAATTGGTTCCATGACATGCACTATGTCTTGATGACATGGCATGCCAGTCTCAAAATTCAGAAAATGCTTTGCTACAGCACTCATAATCTTCACTAATATACAACTGTATAACATTTAAATATAACATAAGATTTGAAAAGCCTATTAGCTTTTTATTGGCAGCAAAACATGTTTGTACATACCTCAAGTAATTAGGTCATTGTCAACCTATTGTGTTTCTAATATTTATATATTTATTTCTATGGAAACGTTTTACTTGACGTAACTAAAAATCATGTAAATCATTATTTACTATTGCTTTCCTGTTTGAGAAAAAAATGCAATTACCATGTTGATTTCTTTTGGTTAACGCCATATTATTGTCTATACTAGCGAGAAAATAACTGAAGATAAAATATTCAAAATTATAACATCAGATCTCTTAACAGTCTAAAAAACAGGCAGTTTTAGCTTTTTTTAGAGAGACAACACATATAAAGTGGCACTAAAAATTGCCTGAAAAATTGACATTTAAAATTGTAGTGTACTTGACCAGAATACATTAACATTATGAAGTTTGTTGTTGATTTACTGCTTTTTGTTTATGGTGCTGCTATTATTATACTGCTATGTCATTGCACATTTTTATGAGGGAGGTAGGATTCCTAAATTTCATGAAAATATTTTGTCTTATTTGTCCCTTAAAAAACAAGCTTAGTAATTTGCATCACTTTGTCTATTGCCTTTATATATTCCAGTGCCTAATTACCAGCAATGTTAAAGCTTGTGTACAAGTCAGGTGTTTTGTGAGGGAACTAACTGTTATAGCTTTGGATACCCTGTTCTACATCTTAGCTCTGCGCTTCAGCACCTGTAGAGTCACAGTAATACCTGTAACTTTTTTCATAATCTTTGCCAATTGCATTTTTTCTTTGGGTGATTCTTCTTAGATATTAAAAATACTGTCGGTTAGTGTGAATATAGCTGTCATTAGCAGTTTCAGTTTCTAGTTTCAATATGCTGCCTGTTTGCACCTTGTATTGAACATGTTATTGAGGGGGCGTGTCCTGGTGGTAAGCATTTTAAAGATTTGCTAATACAGCATTGCTTTCTCATTTAAATCTGACAAGGCTAACTCTAAATCCTCTTTCCTCATCCTTCTGGACCTCTTGGCAGCATTTGATACAGTATATCATCAGATTCTACTGTACTCTATTTGAACTAGGCTTTTCATGTACAACACATTTGAATGGTTTGATCATATCTAACAGTAAGTGTCATGGAATGGGGAGATTTCTTACTCTCTCTAATTACTCACTGGTTTCCTCAGGGCTCTGTACTTGGTCCCCTCCTCTTTTCATTATACATGACATCACTGGCCACCACTGGTCATTCAGACACATGGTTTCTCTTACCACTGCTATACTGATTCATATATTTGACATTCATATATTTTATATATACTGTTTTACAACAGTACATTGTCAATGTAAAAAACATGTAAAAGCCTTTAAACCCCCAAAGAGCAAGGCAGAGTCCATAAGGCAGAGTCACATGTTTAAGAAACAAATATCAAACACCTGATATATATATAGATATATATATATATATAGATATATATATATATATTATATATATAATGTATATAATGTATATATATATACATAGATATATATATATATATATATATATATATATATATATATATATATATATATATAAAAAATCATAAAAAATTAATAAAAAAGGAGTGGAGTGCAGGATAGGATAATGATCAGATTTGGAAAATCTACAGTGTAGCTGGGTTCTTCTTTAATTATTGACTTCTCATTTTTAAGTCGCTTTGGATAAAAACTCATCTGTTAAATTATTAAATGTAAATGTATTTCTTTTGTGTTTAATTTCTGATTTTGTTTTCTATTCTCCTGTATAGGTGCTGTTGCAATGATGTTAATTACAAGGAAAAGGAAACTGGAGATTTAAAATTTTTCACCTAATTTTTGTGGCTGTGGAATTGTTAACAGTTTCAGTAAAAGCAATACCAAGCTTACTGGAGTTGCAGTTGGATGAAGAGCAGCCGCTGAACAATAGTGGGAACAAAAAATAGTGGGAGACATAAGCACTGGTTTACCACCTGGGGAAACTGCATCTCTCTACTTTATCTCTGATCATGAAGGAACTGGTGTTGGAAGCGATCTTGAAATTGATGAGACCATGGTATTATTAAAAACAGCTCGGCGACTGGACAGAGAAGTTAGAGATCATTATAGCTTTATAGCAGTCTCCATAAACTGGCCTTACAGTAAAGGTGTCCATTACTGTAAATGATATTAATGACCATGCTCCACAGTTTCACAAGAAAAAATCCTCTTTAAAGATCCCTGAAACAGACTGCAGTAGGGACCAAATTCTCACTGGAGCCAGCAACTGATGCAGATAAAGACCAGCTCAGCACTCAGGGATATTCCATTAAAGAAGGCAATGTGGGGCAAGTGGTTCAGACTGGAGCAAAAAAGGTCAGCAAATAAGGTCCTTTACCTTGACATTGTGGTTAATGGTGTCTTAGAACGTTGAGAAGAGAGCTGTTTTATTCTTTAATTCTGGAAGCCTTTGATGGTGGCACTCCGAAAAAAACGGGGCAAATGACTCTTGATATCACAGTGCAGGATATAAATGACCATGCACCTGTTTTTTTTAATCAAAGCAGATACCATGCAATCATCTCTGAAAGTATTTCTCAGGGGTAGCAATATTCTGCAAGTATTTGCCTCAGATTCAGATGAGGGTTGACAATGGGCTTGTGCTTTACGAGATTAACCGCCGACAAAGCGACCCTGAAAGATATTTTTCTTATTGACCCTCATTCTGGAATCATCACACTGAACAAGCCCTTAGACTATGAAGTTAAGAAAGTTCATGAGATTGTAGTGCAAGCCAGAGACAATTCCAGCCATCCAGAGATCACAAATGCCTTGTGTTACTATCCATGTCCCGTGACTACAATGATAATCAACCCACAATGACAATCATCTTTTATAAGTGAGGAAATGGTTCCCCTCGAATATCTGAGGGTGCCCATCCCGGGCAGTATGTTGGCTCGCGATTTTCCGTATTATCAGAATCCTGAGTTATGGTGCATATTCTAATGTCAATTGTCTCATTGGAAGGTGGGGGGGATGGGTAAGTTTCGCCATTACTAACGAATGAAAACATCATCTAATCTTTATCTTTGTGGAACAAATTCTTGATCGTGAAGGAGAGAGACTAATACCAGCTGAGGGTCATGGCTACAGATTCAGGAACCCCCTCCACTCCAAGGCAGTAGTCATCTTTACAATTGATATCACAGACATCAATGACAACCCCTCAACTGTTTGATCAGCAGGGATATAAACCATTATTTTTAGAGGGTTTTATATCCAGGCAGCTTTGTGCTGCAGGTAACGGCCAGAGACAAAGGACCAAGGGTCAAATGGTGATGTGCTCGCCCC
>JAFMOC010001637.1:0-11046 GCA_019802505.1 Corydoras sp. C115
GCTGCCTGGCAATTATTCTAATTGAAAACTTTTAAAAGAGGTGGGCAGGAATAAAATGTTAATAAATAGAGATAATAAAATACCTTTAAATTAACTTTTTTATTTTCTTTTACCTGAATCAGTTTAATTTATTTTACAACAACATCAATAACAAATCATGGAAATAAAAAAATGTATGTGCATATTTTATTCATATATGTATTAAACTTTAATTACAATTATTTGATATATAATTTTTTATATTTATTTGTGTTTATTTGTGTTTTTTTTTCAAACAGATGCTAAAATAAGTGAAAATAGTTAATTTGGCCATAGCACATACAATAAATACAGATTTAAAAATAAGATTTGAAAATAATGTACAGTTCACAGAGAATTGGAATCATGATTTTATTTTTTTAAAAAGCAGCATGGGGAGAAAAAAAGTGGTAGTTCAGTGGTTATGGTTTTGGCTTCAATCTGAAGGTTAGGGAATTTAAATCCCAAGTTGAACTGTAAGGAAATTGTCCACAGACCCATAACACTTATTTCAACAGGGGTACTGTGTCATGGCTGGCCCTCTACTCTGACAACAACCATCAGGTCAGTACACTTGTAAGTCACTTTAGATGAAAGTGTTTGCTAAATGACCAACTATAAGTGCAAAGATCAGCAGAAGATCTGTAGCTTGGCAAATATTTTAAACTATATATATAAGAAAACTATTCTAACAATTTCCAGTTCACTGCAGTCACAGCTGATACTGCCCCCCAACACTATTCAAATCTAATTGCTATTTTGATAAAAAAAAATACTTGAAGTTTTCTAAATTGTTTCATAAAAATAAATTAAAATAAAGTCCTATTTTAATCATTACTTACCTTTATCCTTTGTGTCCTAACATGAAGTTGTTTGCAGTTTAGTCTGAGGAGCAAGGCCCATGTGATGGCTTTATAAATGTTTCAAATTAGTCAACCATTTGGAGAAATTCACAGCCCCACCCACACTATCATTTAACAATAGAACTGAGAATTCCTCATAATTTCACCTGAAAGTCTTTTTACCATTTTCATAGTTGAATTGATGGATTAAATGGATTGATTAAAATTGATTTGAAAGGAATACATGTGTTGGAGCATTCTTATGTACAGTTGGATTTGTATGATATTTAAAAAAATGTTCGTTAATAAAACATTGCATTATTATATTAAAAGGATAGAACTCAATTATACTGACAATAATCTACCCCAACTTTGAAAAGATATCCCAATGTTTGCAAGTCAGTTCAGTTTGGTTCAGTGTAAATCTCAGTATATTGCAAAAATGTATTGAAAATCAATAAATGTTGCTTCTTCTTAGCACTTATAATTAAATATAAATATTGTTGTCTGCAGTTGATGAAAGTTTCACAGATGCTTTACAGAACAAAGGAGATTAATTGCATTAGTTACAAAAACACTTCAAACTAACCCAAACTAATAGCACTTGCCACAGAAATACACAGGTTAGAGCTACTTTAGTGTTTTAATTGTGACAGTAAACACATTCAAGTACTTATTTCTGATAAAATACTATAAATATAGTTTCCAAACCTGATTAATTAAATATAATATTGTTTCCTAATTATAACTTACCTTATCTTCTGTGTCCTAAAAAAGATGTTGTTGACCGTTTAGTCTGTGAAGCATAGCTTGTGTGATGGCTTCATAAATTTTCCAAAGTAGCCAAACATTTGGAGCAATTTACAGCCCCATCCATACTATCATTTGACAATAGAACTGAGAAGTCTTCAAAATTAGCATAGAACATTCCAGATCAACTGGGGCTGGTTGGATTTAAATTGTTTTGCAAGTTCATGTCTTGAAGCATTAGCACTCTAATGTCTCATAAATATTGTTGTCTGCATCAGGGATGCTTTACAGAACAAAGGAAATAATTGTAGTCAAAGTCACAGCTGATACTGCCCCAAAGAAAAACACTTACATGCAACGTATCAATCAGTGCTCAGAGATTTCTGAAAAAAGAAATCTTATTTTGTAGATTTCCTATCTGTATCTCAAGTCACTTAAAAATGCCACCACCACAATTAGCACTTACCACAGCAAGATAAACTAGTTGAAACTACTTTTTAGAGTTTTAATTATGATGCTACTCAATTAATCAGGCTCTTCTTTATGTAAAAATAAGTTTAATAAATTGCCACAGTTATCTAAATAATAACATACCCCAACTTAATAGCACTTTCTGTAAAGTCCCCTAAAGAAAGATACCACAGTTGACGCAAGTCAACCCCTTAAGCCAACCCCTCTTTTTTCTACACATTTCCAAATATGCCATTGCCACAGAACAATGACTCTTATTCTTGAACCTCTTTGTCTACAGAGAGAATAGAATCACTCTTAATGTTACTAATGTAGAAAAAAAAGTTTTAATGACACTATTTTATAAACATCTAAAAATAATTTGTAAAACAAAAAAACAAATGTTTGTAGAAAGCTTCAGTAAGCTGTTGCGAAGTTAAAAACCCCAGTGAAGTTCTACACACACACACAGACACACAGACACACACACACACACACACACACACACACACACACACACACACACACACACACACACACACACACACACACACACTGAACTGTTTGTACAACAGAAAGACACAGTGCTTATGTACTTATGCCTCTGACTCTCTGTCTGTAATGATTGGACAGAATTCTTTCTTCTTCCATTTTCATTCTGTCCTAATGCATTATTTATGTTATATTTTGTTTAAAATATTAAGAAAACAATGTTTTGTATATACTATATAAGTGAACTGAAGCTATGTGTTCAGTGTGTAAATAAACTCCCCTCCCTGCCTCCTTCACACATGTGTATGAGAATGCTAATGAATAGAGGATGGGTGGTTTTACACAATGAATGATCACACATCCAGAGAATCAACATAAAAAAAAATTAAAATTATTAAAAACACTACCAAACATATACCAAACTTGAACTGAATTACATCCTTAGTCAAACATTTCTACATTCTAAATCAATGCTTTAGAGTCTCTTTCATCCTCAATCAACAATTTCCTGTTTTCCTGTTCATAATCGACTTGTGCAAAAAAACATATAAGGCTGTATTTTATAGACGATTGAAGCTGTCTCTGTGATGGATTTGAGGCATTTTAGCACTTACAGTCGGAATAAGAGATTAATAACGGTAAGCCTTCACAAGCACTTGTATTAAAACAAACACATAAATTTGACTAAAATAACACTGCTATAATATTTAAATTGGAGATTGGGTTACATGTTCAAAATGATGACAGTTTTATGTTTAAAATGGTGCATTTGATGACTGTTTATGACAAAGACAAAAAAGAAATGCTAATTCAAATTTACAAAATTGTTCAGACGCTGGCGTAGTCGAGCCTAAAGGTCCCAAACATTTTCTAATTTTATTATTTGCGAAAACTCAGAGTGAAGCTGCATGTTATGTCATCAGACCGGATGTTATCAGTATAAGGCTTTATTGCAAAGGACCCTGATAATTAAATCAAAATTCAGCTAATCAATATAAAATGCATACAACATTTAAAGTGACCTATCTTCTGTAAGTCGTAATTTTAACATTCATTATCAGATGTAGGGCTCAAAAAGTGTTAAGTTTAAAATTAAAAACTTAAAAATGCCACCACCTCAAATAGCACTTACCACAGCAAGAAAAACAGGTTGGAATTACTTTTTAGAGTTTTAATTAGGACGCTAATCAATTAATCAGGCTCTTCTTTATGTAAAAATAAGTTTAATAAATTGCCTAAATTATCTAAACACTAACATACCCCAACTTAAAAGCACTTTCTGTAAAGTCCCCTAAAGAAAGATACCACAGTTGAAGCAAGCCAAGACAAGCCAACCCCTCTTTTTCCTACACATTTCCAAATACGCCATTGCCACAGAATAATGGCTCTCATTCTTGAAATTACTAATTTAGAAAAAAGAGTTTTAATGAGACTATTTTATTAATGTCTAAAAATAATTTGTAAAACAAATGTTGATGGAAAGCTTCAGTAACTGTTGCAAGGTTAAAACACATGTGAACTGTATGTACAACAGAAAGACACAATGCTTATGTACTTATAATCTCTGTAATGATAGGACTGAATTCTTTCTTCTTCCATTTTTATTCTGTCCAAATGAATTATTTATGCAATTTTTGTTTTAAATATTAAGAAAAACAATGTTTTGTATATACTATATAAGTGAACTAAAGCTCTGTGCTCAGTGTGTAAACAAACTCCCCTCCCTGCCTCCTTCACACATGTGTATGAGAATGGTTATGAATAGAGGATGGGTGGTTTTACACACTGAGTGATAACACATCCAGAGAATCAACATAAAAACATTTAAAAAATATTCAAAACACTTACATACCAAACTTGAACTGGATCACATACTTAATCAAACATTTCTACATCTTCTAAATCAATGCTTTAGAGTCTCTTTCATCCTCAATCAACAGTTTCCCTGTTTACCTATATTTTAAGGATATAATCAACATAATTTATAGACCCTTAAAGCTGTCTCTGTGGTGGATTTGAGGCATTTTAGAGATTTTTAAGAGATTAATAACAGTAAGCACTTCTCATCAGGATTCTCATTATTCAGTGTTACACAGTGAGGGCATGGTGGCCAAGTGGTAAGGCATTGGTCTTGTAAACCAAAGATCATGGGTTCAATCCCCATTCATGCCTTTAATCACTTTATCAATAACTTAAAAACGCTTGTAAATATCTGAGACTATTCTAAGAGATCAAATTTAGTTAAGTTAATAGGAAGCAAAACAATCTCTTAATTACATAAGATATTAAATCAATAAACTATGGTGATTAGTACATACAATGTACAAGTCGTTAATGAATTTTTTAAAGTAGTGATCTTATATTTTAATCTGATTGACTGTTTTTTTTCTAAACTGATCCTGTTACTGATTTAAACTTAAGTATTGTACTTACTCTGTAACTTGTCTGCCTTTAATGAAGGTGTTTAACACTCAAGATGACAAAATAAACCTGGAAGCGCCTCGGTGTGCCTCCTGAAGGATAGGGATGCCTGGGCTTCTTTGTTTAGGTTACCCGACCCGGACCTAGATAAGCGTCAGATAAGGGATGGATGGATGGTCTTTATTTTTCAGAAACTTTAAATGTTGTGTAATAAGAAAACTTAAAGCTACATTATTTCTCTAACAGCCACAGTGAGAATCAAAGTCCTGGGGTTCTGTAAAACTGCTTTGATCTGATTTTGATCCAGTTTCTGTTTAAGAATTAAATCATGTTCTTCCTCTGTTTTTGATCAAGCTCTTTGGAGAGCGTCTGCTCTGTTACTATTGAAGAATGATTTTATAAAGTTCTTATATTAGTTCACTATCTAGGGTGTAAAACAAAGGATGTAAAGCTGCATTTAGTGCACTTCATGACAAAATATGCATTTGTTTATCCAGGTCAAACTTCTCTCCTCTTTGTATACCTAAGCACTATAAATGTACATCTGTACCTACTGCCATCTTGTGGTAAAACATTGACATCTTGTATTTACATTGTTACCATCAAATTCACAAAAACGTTTAAAAACAAAAAATATATTAAACTATGCACATTTTATTACATTTAGTTAATTGAACTAAATGTAATAAAATGTTTACAGTGTAACTTGAGGGACAGTTGATTATATAACATTATGAAACATAAAAATCAATTTAATCTCACAACGTGCAGGGCTTTAAGTAGAGGAATTTTAATTACTGCTGCCACCTTGTCGCACTAAAACCCAAATGTTAATTTTATTGTTATTTATATGATCACTTCAGTGTTTTATTATTATTAGTTTCTTTTCTATTTCAGCAGTTTACATTGTATTTTTGAAGATAAGAATTTTTTTTATTTTAACTAGTTTTTGCTGGGGTATTATTAAAAAATGTATGTGAATGTTTTTAAAAGTAAATCATCAGCAGTTTTTTTTACAATGTCTTAAGTTATTGGCTTTAAATGTCTTGTTTACTCTCTCTGATTGATTCACGTAATCTTTCAGGAAAAAACCATAAAAAAGAGGTTCAAATTGTTCATGAAGCTCATGTAACAAAACAACTCTGAATGGAGACCAGTACATGGGGATGTACCTCTGTGATAGAGTGCTTGCTTCGCATGTAAGAGGTCTTAGGTTCAGTCCCCAGCGTCTCCATCAGAAGGACTACATCTTTAAGTCTCGTTCTGAAGCTTTTAGTCATTTATCAATGTTCTGTGACAGGACTCGTCAGCAAACGGGCAGGTGAATCATTTTCACTAACTATGCCACAGCACAACATCCAACATTAAATATTAAACATTAAAGTTAACATTAAAAAAAACTAGAAACTAGAAAAACTAGATTAACTAGTTAACTAGAAAAATAAGTATAAGTTTAAAGCTAAAGCGTCCAGACAAGAAAAAAGGAAACTCATTTCATCCGCTTGCCTAAAGATTCTTACATCACTGATGCCTATAATGGCTCTAGTTCTGACTGGTGGTTCATTCTGTATTCAAAATGGTACAATATTATAATAGAGCCTTAAAAAGGAAGTTGTGAGATAAACATTTTACTTTCACAAAAAAACATGGGTCATCTAGCAACTGGCCTTCATATATTTTTTACCGTTTCCTGGACTAGCTCACACAGACCAGACTATTTGAGAGCACTTTTGTCTCCTGTTTTGTTTCAGATTAGTTAGAGGGGCAGAGCAGTATAAGGCACTGGATTAAGGCTCCAGTTTCTTTGAAATATGACAATTTTATTTTGACAAATAGTGCTCTCAAACAGACGGCATGGTGGCTTAGTGGTTAGTACATTTGCTTCTCAGTGCTAGGAATTCCCGGCTCGAATCCCAATCTGGGTGGAGTTTCCATGTTCTCCCCGTGTCCGCGTGGGTTTCCTCCGGGTTCTCCGGTTTCCTCCCATAGTCCAAAAACATGGATCAAGTCAATTGAGTTCTTCAAATCACCCCATATATAGTGTGTCTGTGTGAGTGAGTGTGTGCCCAGCGATGGATTGGCGCCCTGTCCTGGGTATGTCCTGGGTTCGCCCCTGGATGGGCATGAAACTCCCCTGCAACCCTAATAGAGGATAAAGTGGAAGATAATGGATGGATGGAGTGCTCTCAAACACTGTTTTCAGTGTGAGCTAGGTTCCCCATGCCCATTCAGGTGAGAACGTTTCGGGCACTGGGCAGATACACTCAGGACCGGGCGACAAACTATCGCCAGGCACACACTCACTCACACATACTCTATATGGGGCAATTTGGAAAATTCAATTGACTTGATACATGTTTTTGGACTGTGGGAGGAAACCCATGCGGACTCGAAGAGAACATAAAAAAAACTCCACTCAGATCGGGATTTGAACCGGGAGTCCCTAGCACCAAGCGAACCCTAGCGAACATGCTAATCACTAAGCCACCGTGCCGCCCACAAAACACCATAGATTAATTAATTTTTTAATGACATATCAGTGAGAGCTTTATATCATTGAGTTTGGCTTTCTATAAACTCAACTCAATCTGATCTCTTAGAATAATCTCAGATATTTAAAAGTGTTTCAAAATTAATGATGAAATGCTTACTTACTAAAGTCCACTAAAGAAAGCTCCACAGTTGGAGCAGATTAATTAGATATGTCCCGAAACTTGAAATTATTTTTTAATACTATGAGTATACTGTCAAACAGTAAACACATCCAAATGCTTATTTCTAAATGTACAAAATAACTTTTCCAATACTGATTAATTAATAATAATGTTCTTTTCTCATATGCCATAAAGCAGTTTCCAACTGGGGTTGCCCCGCGCGGCCACAACGCAGATTAATAAACACTATTCGATCACAGCAATCCACACTTTCCATGCTCAACACTCTCATAGAACTCATAGGAATCTAAACTACAAGACCAGATACTACACTGATCCCATGTATGAGTTTAATTTGATTGAGCTTAATTATTTTCAATTTTACATTAAGTATAAAGCTTTTAAATCAACTGGAATATTTTAAGCTTGTCAGTGGAGTCACGTTAGGCCAAATGCACTAAAAAAATTTAGTGAAGCCAGCCAGGAGTCAAACCTAGAACCTTCTGATGCATAGCATGAGCCATTGCACTACTGGCTGAGGCTTGCCTCACTATAGGTTTATGTCATGCCTTTCAAATGTCTTTCATTGACCTAGACTTTGATGAAAAAGCAGTGCTTTCCAACGTTTCCAAATTCTTATTTTGCCAAACATTCATGTGGCCTAAAAAAATTCAAGGTAAACCTCAAAAATTCTCATACCGGGAGTTGAACCCCAGCCATCTGGGCGAAAATCAGGAATCCTAACAGCCAACAGAGGGCGCATTTTAGCAATTTTTCTTGTCAATACAGTGATTTAACTATAAGTGCTAAGAAGTTAGAACAATATTTAGACAAACTTTAGAATATTTTATCAAAGTTGTAGTAGGTTATTGCCAGGATTATTGAGATCTATCCTTTTTGTTATAATGCAAAAAAAAATTACAAATCCTACTGTACATAAGAATGTTAATGCCACAAGACACGTAAACCTTACAAAACAATTTCAATACGATCATTCTCAGTTACTATAGAATGTTCTATGTTTATTCATAGGCGGAGAACAAAATTCTGAAATCCTACAACACTTTACATTTTGGAGCAGTTTCAGCTTTTCATGTTAACAGTTTTAAAACTGATTTAGCTGAAGAGTTTTGTGGAATCTGGCAACTCTGTTAGTTGTTCTGTTTATCTTTATCTTACATTTTTTTTGTTTCTGTGCATAGTAAAAAAAAATCCTAAATACATTAATAGTGGACACAAAGATGTGGATTTCATGTGAAATCATAGTCTGCAGACTGTCAAAATCTGATTTCATTTTTTAAGTAAATGAAGTTTTAAACACTTTTTACAGCACAATTCATGTTGTTGTTTCGGGTTGCGCCCAGGACAGGACTTAAATCTATTGCTAGGCACAGAATCACACACTCACAAACACACTCTATATGGGGCAATTTGGAGCATTCAATTTACCTTGATCCATATTTTTAGACTGTGGGAGGAAATTGAAGCAACCCAAACTAAAGAAATCCAGCCAGGTTGGTTATGTGGTAACGCATTTGGTTATTAAACAAAACGCTGGTGGTTCAATCCCACACATAAATCAGAATGCTTTGTTAATTTCAGGAGGGAAATTGCAGATTTACAGATGCTTCATTTGTCATGTTATATACAGAAGTAGAGTAAGTAGTTGTCTTCATTGCTCTTTGCGCTGCTTATTGAGCAAAAAGAAATATCTCAGATGCATGCAAGGAAATTTGTAAGATCAATAAGCAGTAAGAAAGGATCATCACTGTCGACACATTTGGCAATGACTAGCTTTCAACTTAATAAATATACTACTCGCCCAACGTGGGGCTCGAACCCACGACCCTGAGATTAAGAGTCTCATGCTCTACCGACTGAGCTAGCCAGGCTGATAACCCCCTATTCAAGCTAGCAAAATGCCTGTCAGTCTTTAAGTTGCAGCTGGTCCAAATACCGTGACCATGTCTGTGTCTATGTTGTCATATATGTTGTCATATATAAAAGTGTTTTTTTTTGGGTTCCTAAATTGTGCTTCGTTAGTAACATAGTCTGGGGCTTTTTATCATCTGTCTTTCCCCTTCCCAATGTATTACATCTGATCTTAAATGCCTAAATAGAATTAATAAAATAAAATAAAATGTTAATAGCAGGTTAAACCACAGTGTACAGTCACAAGTCTTATCAAATTTATTGTAATATTTAATCAGTAATCTATTAAAATATAGGTGAACAGGGAAACTGTTGATTGAGGATGAAAGAGACTCTAAAGCATTGATTTAGAAGATGTAGAAATGTTTGACTGAGGATGTGATCCAGTTCAAGTTTGGTATGTAAGTGTTTTTAATATTTTAAAATGCTTGTATGTTGATTTTCTGGATGTTTGATATCACATCCAGAAACCACCCATTCTCTATTCATTAGCATTCTCATACACATGTGTGAATGAGGCAGGGACAGGAGTTTGTTTACACACTGAGAACAGAGCTTTAGTTCACTTATATAGTATATACAAAACATTTTTCTTAATATAAAAAATAGCATAAATAATTAATTAGGACAGAATGAAAATGGAAAAAAAAGAATTCAGTCCTATCATTACAGACAAAGAGTCAGAGAAATAAGTACATAAGCATTGTGTCTTTTTGTTGTACACACAGTTCACGTGTGTGTGTGTGTAGAACTTCACTGGGGTTTTAACCTTGCAACAGCTTACTGAAGCTTTCTATAAACATTTTCATTCATTCATTATCTCCAGCTTTATCCTCTATTAGGGTCGCGGTGGGGTTCCCCATGCCCATCCAGGGGAGAACGTCTCGGGCGCTGGGCAGATAGACCCAGGACAGGGCGCCAATCTATCGCTGGGCACACACTCACTCACACAGACACACTCTATATGGGGCAATTTTGAGAATTCAATTGACTTGATCCATGTTTTTGGACTGTGGGAGGAAACCGGAGAACCCGGAGGAAACCCACGCGGACACGGGGAGAGCATGGAAACTCCACCCAGATGGGGATTTGAACCGGGAATCCCTAGCGCTAAGAGGCGAACGTGCTAACCACTAAGCCACCGTGCCGCCTTCTATAAGCATTTGTTTTACAAATTATTTTTAGATGTTTATAAAAGTATAGTGTAATTAAAACATTTTTTTTCTAAATTAGTAATAATAAGAGTGATTCTATTCTGCCTGTAGACAAAGGGGTTCAAGAATAAGAGCCATTGTTCTGTGGCAACGGCATATTTGGAAATGTATAGAAAAAAGAGGTGTTGGCTTAAGGGGTTAACTTGTGTCAAATGTGGTATCTTTCTTTAGGGGACTTTACAGAAAGTGCTATTAAGTTGGGGGATGTTAGTGTTTAGATAATTATGGCAATTTATTAAACTTATTTTTAAATAAAGAAGAGCCTGATTAATT
>JAFMOC010001639.1:0-11832 GCA_019802505.1 Corydoras sp. C115
CTGATGACACTCAAGTTCATCTGTCTTTTGCCCCTGATGACACCACCATCTCAAATCGGGTATCTGCATGCCTCTCCGACATATCTGTCTGGATGAAGGCCCGTCATCTCAAATTAAACTTAGAAAAAACAGAGCTTCTCATTATCCCTGCTAAACCCTCAATCCATCACAACCTGACCTTCCAAATTGATGGCTCCACAATCTCCCCAACTGATTCGGTCCGGAACCTTGGGTTCACAATAGACTCCCACATTAAACTCTCTGATCATGTGATCAAAACCGCCCGTTCTTGTAGATTCCTTCTTTATAACATAAGGAAGATCAGACCCTTTCTGACTGAACATGCTACCCAACTGCTTGTTCAAGCCCTAGTCTTATCCCGGCTTGATTATTGTAATGCACTTCTTGCCGGTATCCCAACTTCCACCATCAGACCTCTTCAACTAATTCAAAACTCTGCAGCCCGACTCGTGTTTAACCAGCCCAAGCGAACTCATGTCACTCCATTACTCACTTCCCTCCATTGGCTTCCTGTAGCTGCTCGCATTCAGTACAAGTCGCTGACTCTGGCATACAGAACCATTTCTGGATCTTCCCCCTCTTACCTTCACTCTATCTTTTCAAAATACACTCCGACTCGTTCACTTCGCTCCAGTGAGGACTGTCGCCTGGCGATTCCACCTCACCGAGGAGCTAATTCTCATTCTGTGGCGTTCACCACTGCAAAATGGTGGAACGATCTTCCCAACTCTGTCCGTAAGGCAGAATCTCTAAACAGTTTTAAGAAACTACTTAAGACGCATCTATTTAACAAATACCTGTTATAAAAAAAAAAAAAAATAAAAAAAAAAAAAAGGGGGGGGGGGGGGCGCAGCTTCGAATAACAATCAGGTTTGATGAACTTGCAGTATAGTTGGTTTTCTCCATGGCTTCTGACTTGTGGTGTTCTCATTTGTAAGTCGCTTTGGATAAAAGCGTCTGCTAAATGACTAAATGTAATGTAAATGTAGGTCATGACTTTGTATTATGAGGTCGCTGTGGAGTCCATGTGTACGTTCTTCGGGCTCTCATGAAAATTTGAACTAAATTAAGATTTAAACACTGAGTCACTTAAAATAAATAAATTAAATAAAGAAAATAAAAACTTGACTTCACTTTAAGCTTTGAGCTGATGGTGGTGATTGAGGTCGTTTGGGGTGCGGGGGCCACTTCTTAGGACTTTTTTCCATATTTTATGGAGTGGTGTGCTGGGACAGCAGCATCACGAAGGCAAACAGGAACAGACCGGACAAACTCATTAGCCCTTTAATGTCCTCACCAAGAAAAAAGCAAAGGAAAAATTAGATAGATACAGTTGTGATCAAATTTATTCAACCCCCAATGCTGCGAAGGGTTTTATGGAATTCAGTGCACATTTGTAATTGTGTTCATAATGAAATCTTACAAGGACTTGTTAAAGAACTAAATGCAACTAAGATAGCATCAATTGTTTTTGTCATAAAGTATTAAATGGCCTTTTTGTGATTTCTTCATTGACACAATTATTCAACCCCTTTACAACTACCACTCATAAGAACAGAGGTTCATTCCAGTGTTTTCAATCAGGTATTGAAAACACCTGTGGATGTCAACGAGCAGCAATCAAGCATGATAAGCACCAATTAGGCAGATTTAAAAGGACTGTGATACTCAGCTCCTTCTAGACATCTACTGGTGTGTTTACAAGCATGGTGAAGGCAAGAGAATGGTCCCAGAAGACAAGAGAAGAGGTTATTGCTCTTCACAAGAATGGCAATGGATATAAAAAGATTGCGAAGTTGTTAAATATTCCAAGAGACACTATCGGAAGTATCATTCGCAAGTTCAAGTTAAAGGGCACAGTGGAAACGTTACCTGGTCGTGGCAGAAAGAAGATCCTGACCGCGACTGCTGTGCGCTACCTGAAGCGTAATTTGGAGAAAAATCCCCGCGTGACTGCTAAGGAACTGAAAAAAGACCTGTCAGATGTGGGCACTGAAGTTTCAGCTCTGACAATAAGGCGCGCACTGCATAACGAAGACCTCCATGCCAGAACTCCCAGGCGCACCCCCTTGCTGACTCCAAAGAACAAGAAAAGTCGACTGCAATATGCCAAAAGTCATGTGGACAAGCCACAAAGGTTTTGGGACAGTGTACTGTGGTCAGATGAAACTAAATTAGAACTGTTTGGGACAATGGACCAGCGCTATGTTTGGAGGAGGAAGAACCAGGCTTATGAACAAAAGAACACCTTGCCTACTGTGAAGCATGGCGGGGGGTCAATTATGCTTTGGGGCTGTTTTGCTTCTAATGGTACAGGAAAGCTTCAACGTGTGCAGGGTACCATGAATTCCCTTCAGTACCAGGAGATCTTGGAGGAAAATGTGATGGAGTCAGTCACAAACCTGCGGCTTGGGAGACGTTGGACCTTCCAACAGGACAATGATCCGAAGCACACATCCAAGTCCACTAGAGCATGGTTGAACATGAAAGGCTGGAACATTCTAGAGTGGCCATCGCAATCACCAGACTTAAATCCAATTGAGAACCTCTGGTGGGACCTAAAGAAGGCAGTTGCAGTGCGCAAGCCTAAGAATGTGACTGAACTGGAGGCTTTTGCTCATGAAGAATGGGCTAAGATACCCATAGGTCGCTGCAAGACACTTGTGTCAAGCTATGCTTCACGCTTGAAAGCTGTCATAACTGGAAAAGGATGTTGTACTAAGTACTAAAAAATAATGTCACTAGGGGGTTGAATAAAACTGATAATGATGTGAGCACAGTAAAGACATTTGTGGTTATTCCATCATAAATATTATGTTATATTTGTCTAATTTATAAGTGCCTCTTTGATATAATTTTAAATAAGATGACTGAAATGATCCAAATCAATGTCAAACTGGCCAAAACACTTTATTTCAGTGGGGGTTGAATAAATTTGATCACAACTGTAGATAGATAGATAGACCCAGGGCAGGGGGGCAATAGACCCAGGGCAGGGGGGCAATCTATCACTGGGCACACACTCACTCACACAGACATACACACATACACACTCTATATGGGGCAATTTGGAGAATTCAATTGACCTTGATCCATGTTTTTGGACTCTGGGAGGAAACTGCAGAACCTGGAAGAAACCCACGTGGACACAGGGACAACATGGAAACTCCACCCAGATGGGGATTTGAACCAGGAATCCCTAGCGCTGAAAGGAGAACATGCTAAACCACTAAGCCACTGTGTCACCCCAAAAGCAGAAAATTTTAACAATAATAATAATAAAACATTAACAAATAGTAACAACAACAATAAAAAGCAATAATAAAGTGCAATAACATGCTAACTTTGTTAACTTTTGTGCCTTTTTTGAAATACTCTTGTGTGATGTACAACAGCACTAATGGTTTTTCAGCGTTGGACCCAGTTTATTTCTTGTGGTATGCTATGAAGCATTGTTGGTTTGCATTAAGACATTGTATTATCTTTGCCAATTGCTCTTCAATCTCTTGTGGACTAGTTTTGATTGGTTCCCTTAACTCTTGAGCAGAATACAGATTGCTCTGTTGCGCAATATGTTCAATCATATTGTCAGTGAAGAGTGTTTTGAAGTACTGGAATGTTGTCTTCACAGCATCAGGGGGCTCAAATCTTGAATCAGGAACCTGGAATGTCCCAATGTCTTCATGTTTCTAGATTTCCTCCCTGCCTTTGTTTAGGCCTATGGGTGAAGTAGGGTTACTTGTGTCCCCTGGCTCCTCTAGGGAAATGGTTTTCAGGGAGTTTTTCTTCTTTCATCTTTTTCTTACGGGGTGGCGGTTTAGAAGATAAACTTGTTGAGACTATGTCCTCATCATCGATTGACTCAAAAGATGTTTCTCCAGAATCTACTGTTTGGATAGGCTAAACATAGATGATCTAGATAATCTAGATCCTCTATTTTATAATTGTCATCACTCAGATAAACATCAGACTCAACATCAGACAGAATGTGGTCTTGGACCTTTAAATATTTTTGTGTCCATCTATTATTTGCAAAAAAATTAAATAAATAATTTAAAATTAATAATAATAAAAAAATAAGGGATAATAAATAAGGGAAAAAATTGCATAGAATGTGTTGGAAAATGAACCACTTTCATTGTATATGTCAAAATTTGTGAAATAAATAGATTTAAATATATTGCATGTAATAACAATAAATGTGTTACAAAAACAAGATATGAATGATCAGAGATTTTTAATTCAAACCAAAAAGTTGGTTCTAATTACTATAGATAAGCATACTGTATCTACTTTTACCATAAACGGCCATCTCAACTGTTTGGTTGAGATGGTTTTTAAAAAATTATTTGACCCTTATAAAATATATTTTATTGTAAAAAGTTACATAATACTGATAATTAATGCCTCTCAAACTACACTATGCAAAGAAAATATGCTTATCTTTGAAGATTCGGCCAAAATACGTCCGAATGTGTGGCTTGTTTTGCTGGTTGCCGACTTCGTCTATGGAGGTGAACTTAAACGTCATATTACTAAAAGACAAAGTGACCCCTAGTGAATTTTTCTTGCATAACATGTCTATACCGAATGGTAGATACGGCACAATCAGGTTGAATTAAGTTTAACAACGTTTTCAATAAGATATAGTGACTGAAAGTGTGCTCTACCAAACGGTTGAGCAGGACGTTAAAGGGTTAGGAAGTCCAGCTCTGTCCTGGGGGTGGGGGGGGACCCTTAGACATGGTGAAGGTGATGGGAGACAAGAGGATGCAAAATAAGCTAGCAGCTCTTATGGATATATATATATATATATCCATTATATATATATATATATATATATATATATATATATATATATAATACGTTCTCCCCTGGATGGGCATGAGGAGGAACTCCCCGCCCCGCATCCCCAGTAGAGGATAAAGCAGAAGATACCCAGTACCCGATTCCCGGTTCGAATCCCAATCTGGGTGAAGTTTCCTTGTTCTCCCCGTGTCCGCGTGGGTTTCCTCCGGGTTCTCCGGTTTCCTCCCATTAACATATTATATCCCATAGTCCATAAACATGGATCAAGGTCAATTTAATTCTCCAAATTGCCCCATATAGTCTGTGTGAGTGAGTGTGTGTTCAGCGATAGATTGTCCCCCTGTCCTGGGTGTAACCGCCCAGCGCCTGAAACTTTCTCCCCTGGATGGGCATGGTGAACCCCCCCCCCACCTCCTCCCCCATGACCCTAGTACAGGATAAAGCGGAAGATAATGGATGGTTGGAAGGGGAATTTCTACAAACAACAGCTCACACATCCAGCACCAAAACCACAACGAGATCATTATCTGAACTCATATACAGTATGAGGAACCAGCTCTGCCGCAGCACAGGAACATCAACAAAAACAAAAAAAACCCAAAACCGATTTGCTTAATACCTGTAGACTCGCTCACGGCTGCTCAGTGTCACACAGAGAGAGAGAGAGAGAGAGAGAGAGGTTAAACTCTGTGTAGCAGTGCGTTACAGAGATAGAGGTTAATTACAGCATAGCAGCCTAAAGTCACAGGAACATTTCATGAAAAAAAATAATTAATACAGGAATCAAGATGAGCGTTATTTACGATGATATTTACATGCCGTCCCAGACGAACGACGATAACAAAATCATCATCAACAACCAGAAACCAGAGAAGTCAGGTACTACACACACACACACACACACACACACACTTACATGTACTACATTACATTAACATTTACCAGATGATTTATTCCAAAGTGACTTACAAATGAGAGAACACCTCAAGTCAGTAGTTAAATAAAATCAAACCTGATCATTATCTGCCTTCCAAATTTTTTTTTAAGTTTAATGCTTTCCTGTTTTTTTATATCATATAATCATAAATATATAATAATAATAATAATAATAATAATAATAATAATTATTATTATTATTATTATTATTATTATTATTATTATATAATTTTAACTATTTGGAACCTGGATATTTATTGGACCAGCTGTCAGGTTGGGAGGGTTGGGCCCCTCCCACCTGCCTCCCGTGTTTCGGGTTTCGGCCATGTCGGGCTTCCGTAGGTAGGACCCACCCCCTTGTGCAGGGATTGGTTCCTACCTAATCACTGGCGACCTACTGGCAGTATTTAAGATATCTCGGCTAAACTGCCAGTAGGTCAGCATTTCTCTCTGTGTTTTTACGTCGGGTTTCGCAGGGTGGTTTTGTTTTATGTTCGTTCGGCTTCCTGCGGCCTTTCCGCGGTTGCCCCACTCACGTATTTTTAGTACGTGCCATCGTGTCCGCGGCGGCGCACCGATCGTTCTGTGGGTATTGAGCTCTCGGCTCGTTCTAGCGGCGTTCCCGCGATCAGCCATTAAAAGAGCGTTTGTTTATGTTTACCTGGTCTCCTGGCTCTGTGAATCTCCACCACGCCGCGCTGCACCGGCATTTTCCGGGCGGCGCGCCCCGTCGTAACAGTAATGCTGACCTCACCCAACAATTGCAGAGTCCAGGATTCCTTCTCCGGGTAAGCTACTCTTTTATTATAGTTCTGCGCGTCTGCGTTTAGCCGCATTTCCCGGTTTTCGTCCCGGGCGCGTTTTGTTTGTTTATTAGCGCGTGCCGCGTTAGCTTTCGTGCTAACCGCGGTTAGCCATGCTTCCAGCTGCTACACTCGGCTTTTTAGATCGGCGCTAGCCACGCCAATAGCCGCATTTAAGCAGCAGTACCCGGCTTTTTTAAATCGGCGCTAGCCACGCCAATAGCCGCATCCTCCAGCTGCAGCATCGGCTTTCTTAACTTGGCATTAGCCCTGCCTTTAGCCGTGCCCCTCTCTGCAGCAGTTAGGCTATTTAATCCGGCACTAGCCATGCCAAGAGGTGCCCCGTCTGTGGCGATCGGCTTTCTTAGCCTGGCGCCGGCCACGCCGTCTAGTTCTCGCCGCAGTACTCGCTCCCCGGAGGTTGGAGCGAGGAGGGGCATTGCTCGGGTCCCATCTCCCGGTCCTCCGTCGGAGCCTTTCTCCACGGAGGATTTCCTCGGCGAGTTTTTCCGGGTCTCGCAGACCTCGTCTTCGGCTCCTCCGTTGGACCCTTTTTCCACGGAGGACCCGTTCGACGCGCGTCTCCCGCCGTGGGAGATTCCCTACCCCACGGTTCACCCGCTAAGCGAGTTTTTTCGCGCCCCCAGGGAGTCGTCGTGCACCCCTCCGTGCGAGTTTCTGGACTCCACGGAGGACGCCTTCGTCGAGCTGGGATGGGCTGCGCAGGTTCCCTCGCCTGGTCCTCCGTCGGAGCCTTTCTCCACGGAGGACCCGTGTAGTGAATTCTGCCCCACTGCTCGGATTTGGCCGCGCGCCGCTATTCGTCGCATGCCTCGTCCTGCGGCGTCTCGGTCCGCGCGCCGCGCTGGGTCGCCCCGCACCGGGCTGCCTAGCGTCGCACCCGGCACCGGGCCGCGTAGCGCCGCTTCCCGCGCAGCTACACCTCGCGCTGCGTCGTCTCGCGCTGCCCCTCGCGCCTCGCGCCGCGTTCACGTTCCTCCGTGCGAGTCTCCGATCTCCACGGAGGACGCGTTCAGCGAGTTCCCCCTCGCTGCCCGGGATTTGTCTCGTTCCGCGTCCCGTGCCCGGCCGCCTCTCGTCGCCCCCCGTGCAGCTGCACCTCGCGCTGCAGCTCGCGCCTCGCGCCGCGTTCGCCTTCCTCCGTGCGAGTCTTCGTTCTCCACGGAGGACGCGTTCAGCGAGTTCTCCCTCGCTGCCCGGGATTTGCCGCGGGCCACGTCTCGCGCCGTGCCGCCACTCGTCGCACCCCGCGCAGCTGCACCTCGTGCTGCGCCGCCTCGTGCTGCGATGTCTCGCGCTGCACCTCACGCCGCGTTCGCGTTCCTCCGTGTGAGTCTCTTATCTCCACGGAGGACGCGTTAAGTGAGTATCCCCTCACTACTCGGGTACTGCCTCGCGCCGCACCCCGAGCTGCGACGTCTCGCGCTGCACCTCGCGCCTCACGCCGCGTTCGCGTTCCTCCGTGTGAGTCTCTTATCTCCACGGAGGACGCGTTAAGTGAGTATCCCCTCACTACTCGGGTACTGCCTCGCGCCGCACCCCGCGCCGTGCCGCCTCGCGCCGCACCCCGCGCCGTGCCGCCTCGCGCCGCACCCCGCGCCGTGCCGTCTCGCGCCGCACCCCGCGCCGTGCCGCCTCGCGCCGCGCCCCGGGCCGTGCCGCCTCGCGCCGCACCCCGCACCGTGCCGCCTCGCGCCGCACCCCGCGCCAATGCACCTCGCGCCTTGCGGTGCGCCCGGGTCCCGCGCCTTGCTCCTCCGTGCGAGTCACTTATCTCCACGGAGGACGCATTCAGCGAGCCCTCTCTCGCTACTCGGGCCCCGCCTCACGTTCCTCCGTGCGAGTCTCATTACTCCACGGAGGTCCCGCTCAGTGAGCTTTCCCTCGCTGCCCGGGATCTGCCTCGTGCCACGCCCCGGGCCGTGCCGCCTTTCGCCACGCCCCGGGCCGTGCCGCCTTTCGCCACGCCCCGGGCCGTGCCGCCTTTCGCCACGCCCCGGGCCGTGCCGCCTTTCGCCACGCCTCGGGCCGTGCAGCCTCTCGCCGCGCCCCGGGCCGTGCCGCCTCCCGCCGCGCCTCGCGCCGTGCCGCCTCTCGTCGCGCCCCGCGCCGTGCCGTCTCTCGTCGCGCCCCGGTCCGTGCCGCCCTTCGCCACACTCCGGGCCGTGCAGCCTCTCGCCGCGCCCCGGTCCGTGCAGCCTCTCGCCGCGCCTCGGGCCGTGCAGCCTCTCGCCGCGCCCCGGTCCGAGCCGTCTCTCGCCACGCCCAGGGTCGTGCCGCCTTTCGCCACACCCCGGGTCGTGCAGCCTCTCGCCGCGCCCCGGGCTGGGCCGCCTCTCGCCGCGCCCCGCGCCGTGCCGTCTCTCGCCGCGCCTCGGGTCGTGCCGCCTCTCGCCGCGCCCCGCACCGTGCCGCCGCTCGCCCCGCCACGCGTCGTGGATTCGGACTCCGTCTCGGTTATCCAGGACATTAATATGCGTTGTGGGGACAAGGTACTGGTTCTCCCTTTGTGTGTCCAGGTGGAGGGGAGAGAGGAGACTGGGAATCATGGCCTGGCGCTCTGCGCATTCCCCAGAGGGCAGTCCAGGTGTCGGGTGAGGAGGCAGTGGAGTCCTGTGTTCTCCACACAGGTTCTATGGACCCCTGCTCCTGTCGCTAAGACCACCGCGCTGGACTATGTGCCCCGTGATGTGGATGACCCGTTCTCCGCCCAGGACCATTTTCCACCCGCTCTGGTCCAAACTACCGCCGGACCAAGGACTTTGGGGGCGGAGGAGTTCGTATGGGATCCTGGGCCGGCAGCCAAGTTCATGGACCTTGTCGGATTCACCGCTCCATCCACTCGGGTCACTAATTCTTCCACTCGGGTCAGTTTGGCGTTCACTCGGGTCACATATGCGTTCACTCGGGTCACATATGCGTTCACTCGGGTCACATATGCGTTCACCCGGGTTACTTTCTCGTTCACTCGGGTCACATGTGCGTGCACTCGGGTTTTTTCTCCGTCCACTCGGGTCCATTCGGTGTCCCCCCGGTCCTCGTCTGCGGTCGCGTGTAATCCGGTTCCCCGGGTTCTCAAGGGGTTAGGGCCTTACCGCACCCCTAGTGCGCTCAGAGGGTCACGGTGGCCCCGTACCCTCAAAGTCCGGGGCTCCTCTCGTGCCCACCGGGGGCCAGGCTCTCCGCGCACACACCAGGGGTCACGGCGCCCCCGCAGACTTAAGGGGTCCTTTCCTCACCGCCAACTCAAGGGCCTACTTCCCCTTTTCTGCTACACGGGGTCTCAGGGTTTTCACACCCTTCGGGCCTCTCAACGGCCCTACCTCCTCAAGGGGTCACGTGTGCCTCGTCAATTCACGAGGGCACGGTGTCCTCACCCTCACACGGGGTCACGGTGCCGCCGCACTCTTTGGCACGGCATCCCCGCACACTCCAGGGGTCTCCACGCTGCCCTCGAGCCCCCTTTCGGTTCCCTTTCAGCGTCCCCGGGTGCCTTTGCCCCCCGGTTGTTTTTGGGGGGGCGATATGTCAGGTTGGGAGGGTTGGGCCCCTCCCACCTGCCTCCCGTGTTTCGGGTTTCGGCCATGTCGGGCTTCCGTAGGTAGGACCCACCCCCTTGTGCAGGGATTGGTTCCTACCTAATCACTGGCGACCTACTGGCAGTATTTAAGATATCTCGGCTAAACTGCCAGTAGGTCAGCATTTCTCTCTGTGTTTTCACGTCGGGTTTCGCAGGGTGGTTTTGTTTTATGTTCGTTCGGCTTCCTGCGGCCTTTCCGCGGTTGCCCCACTCACGTATTTTTAGTACGTGCCATCGTGTCCGCGGCGGCGTTCCCGCCGCACCGATCGTTCTGTGGGTATTGAGCTCTCGGCTCGTTCTAGCGGCGTTCCCGCGATCAGCCATTAAAAGAGCGTTTGTTTATGTTTACCTGGTCTCCTGGCTCTGTGAATCTCCACCACGCCGCGCTGCACCGCCATTTTCCGGGCGGCGCGCCCCGTCGTAACACCAGCGGTCCTGCAGATCGCCCTCAGTGAACTAATATAGTTTTAATTGTTAAATCCAGGTCACATGATCTCCACACAATCTGTACATGGCTGTCCTACACTGTTGATGCTTCTTGTACTATTTCCAAAGCTCCATCCCATCGTATCACACCTGTCCTTCAACAACTCCACTGGCTTTCTGTCATATTTAGAATCGATTTCAAAACCATTATCTATACATTCAAGACCATCCATCATCTTGCCCCCTCAGATCTTCTTGCTCTTTGGGGGTTTAACGGTTTAAAACGCTGTAAAGCTGCTTTGTGACGATGTACAATTGTAAAAAACACTCTAAAAATAAATTACTTAAAATTACTTGATTTATTAATGCCTCCCACCCACTGGACCACCCACTGGACCACCCACTGCTCCACACACTGGGCCACACACCGTAACACCCACTTGACCACCCACTGTAACATCCACTGGACCACCCACTGGTCCACCCACTGTACCAACATAAGAACACCACAGAGCGCCACAGGAGGTCATTCCAAACTCTGTAACTCCTCAGTTCACGTGTATGACTTTTCTATGTGAAATAGCGAATAACATAATATATAGTGTCAAACAAGCGCCGTCCGTCCAACGACAGCGCTGCGCGATGCTACGTAGGTGCGAGTAAGCAAGTCAGGGCAGCAAGGAGATCTTTATTCACCGATCAGCGTGAACGACGCTGAAAGCACGGCGGAACGTGAACCGAAACGCGATCGGAATACCAAAACGAAAAGAACATAGCATACGCAAACCAACGTAACATAGCATTTGACGGAGTAAATGCTGGCCTGCTGACTCAGCATTAAATTTAAATAACAGGGTAATCGGGGTCTGTGACCCGTAATTTCGTTACTATCTCATGTAACAATGTGATATTAATGATAATAAATTTTCATGAATTTCTTGAATCAGGGAGCATGCACTCTTTTTAATTGTAGTCAGCAGGCCACATGTGATTAGGTAGGACCCAATCCCAAGCCTTGGGGATGAGCCCTACCTACGGGAACCCCGAACGGACAAAACCGTACTGAGAGAACAGGGGGGAGTGGCCTAGCACTCCCAACCCTGACATATCGCTCCCCCCAAAACAACCGGGGGGGGGGGGGTATGGCCACTCGGGGGAAAAAAAAAAAAAAAAAAGGGGGCCGGGACCCTATGAGGAAGCAACTGCGATGAGGCCTGTAGAGGGCGCGAAGGCGGC
>JAFMOC010001642.1:0-12322 GCA_019802505.1 Corydoras sp. C115
TCAGGCCCCAGCAGACCATGTTCACACATTTTGGTCCTGCTCATCTCTGTTTCCATTTTGGTCTGAGATCTTCAAAACTTTATCAGAGATAGTAGGTAAGCCAGTTGAGCCTAATGCTTTAACTGCTTTATTTGGGGTAACCTCATTGGCATCTATTTCATCTCCAACGGCTGATTTCATATCCTTTGTCACTCTCCTTGCCAGACGGCTAATACTTCTCAAATGGAAGTCAACTATACCTCCTTCATATACACATTGGATTAGAGACATTATTCATGTCTTAAAACTAGAGAAGGTTAGGTATATTAGGACTGGCTCATTAAAGAAATTCCACAAAGTTTGGGACCCTTTCTTGGACTATGTTACCAAAATTTCCACTCTGGACTGCCCTTAATCATCCGAGATTTTATTGTTTACCTTCCCCTGTGACCTCTCTCTAGTCTTCATATTGTTCTATAAAGATGACCGGTCTAAATAAATCTCCTATTTATTTCTTGATTATTATTTTTTAATTTCTTTTCATTTTTTGTTTATTATTTTATATTATTGGTTATTATAAGTTTGTGTGTTGTCTTATTTTTTTATGTAATTATTACAGTACCTCTAATCATTATTTGTTTATGTAAATATGTCTTTTGTGTTGTGGTTTAATGTTTAAAATCAATAAAAAGATTATTAAAAAAATAAATAAATAAATAAATTCAGTTAACCTCTCTGTATGTGAAATGTTGTTCTATGGATTCTTTTAAAAGTAGTGTAGTGGTTATCACGTTCGCCTCACACGTGAAAGGTCCCCGGTTCGAAAGCGGGTAGAAACACAGCTTTTTAAGACAACCGGCGTGATTGGCACTGCTTTTGTTGTATTTAAAAGATAAGTAAATAATTATAAATGAATAAAAACGAATGCCCTTTGTCTTTTGGTGTCTGTAGTGTAGGGGTAGAGTTGTAGGCTCATTGGTCTAGGGGTATAATTCTAGCTTTGGGTGGGAGCGGTCCTGGGTTCAACTCCTGCACGAGCGCAACGTGTGTTTTCACCTTAAACACGATTTTGCATCTGAACTTTATTACAAAATAAAAAATGCAGTTTAAGTACATTTTCTTTACGAATAATTGTGAAACATTTAAAGCAAATTTACCCCCATATGCAGTTTCCGTAGTGTAGTGGTTATCACGTTCGCCTCACACGCGAAAGGTCCCTGGTTCGAAACCGGGCGGAAACAATTCCTTTTAAGACATCCGGCCTGATTGGCACTGCTTTTGTTGGATTTAAAAGATAATTAAATAATTAAAAGAATAAAAACGAATGCAAATAATTGTGAAACATTGAAAGCTAATCCACCCCCACATACAGTTTCTGTAGTGTAGTGGTTATCACGTTCGCCTAACACGCGAAAGGTCCCTGGTTCGAAACCGGGCAGAAACAATTCACTTGTTAAAGTGGATGGCTTTGGTCTATCTTCATTACTAATTATTATTTGCTGTACAAATAATTTTAAACCGTTTTAATCAATCTCAACCTGGCCTGAGGTTTCTGTAATGTAATGGTTATCACGACTGTATTGTTTTGCTTAAAAGGTTCTTTATACACCTGAATAGCTGATGTTCCATTATCAGCTGATTGCTGCCATCTGGCACAGAAATAGTTACAGGTCCTTTAACAGAGTACATTTTATCACAATGAGAAAAGTTAATCAAAAATAAATTCAGTTAACCTCTCTGCATGTGAAATGTTGTTCTATGGATTCTTTTAAATTATTTGTTCATATTCATTCCTTGATTTTTGGCTTTTTTGTTAATTTATTCAAATATCATTTCTTAAAGCTCTTTAAAAGTTTGAAATTCATTGTTCTGGTGTGGGACAGGTCCCTCCCATCTAAGCTGAATAGGAGGGGCCTATAAAGAAATCCCTGTGCTTTGTACAGAGAGAGAAAGTGAGTTCATTGTTTCCTGAGGAGAAGTCACAGTAGCAGCTCTGCAGTTTTCATTTTGCATTCTCACCTGAGAACAACTCCTCACAGCCTCTTTTTTGGAAAATAACTTGTACAATGGCTCAGATTTCACAAAAGAGGTCAGTAAAACTTTGATTATTTCTTTATGCTGTTTAGATGTGTGAGTGTGTGTTCATTAACATGTAGATTTCTAAAGCAACATAGACATGTGTTTAATAATGTAAAACTAACTCCATCAGTTGGTATAGACTTTAAAACCATTTCCATCTTTAAGAACCTGGAAAAAGTTTCCATAGAGATAAATGTAATGTAAGTAATCCTTCAGTTCTTGCAGTGGAGCAGCAGTAGTAGTGTAGTGGTTATCACGTTCGCCTCACACGCGAACGGTCCCTGGTTCGAAACCGTGCGGAAACACTGCTTTTTAAGACATCCGGCCTGAGTGGCACTGCTTTTTGGATTTTTGGATTTAAAAGATAAAAAATAATTTAAAGAAAAAATCCATAAAAAGTGGTTATCACGTTCGCAAATAAGGTGTCGAAAAACATGTTGTAAACATAAAAAATGCAGTTTAAGTACAAACATTTAAAGCTAATCCACCCCCATATACAGTTTCTGTAGTGGTAGTGGTTATCACGTTAAAAACGCCTAATTGTGAACGCGCTAATCCACCCCCACATACAGTTTCTGTAGTTCGAAACACGAGAAAGGTCCCTGGTTCGAAACCGGGCAGAAACAATGCACTTGTTAAAATGGATGGCTTTGGTCTATCTTCATTACTAATTATTATTTGCTGTACAAATAATTTTAAACCGTTTTAATCAATCTCAACCTGGCCTGAGGTTTCTGTAATGTAATGGTTATCACGACTGTATTGTTTTGCTTAAAAGGTTCTTTATACACCTGAATAGCTGATGTTCCATTATCAGCTGATTGCTGCCATCTTTTAAATTATTTGTTCATATTCATTCCTTGATTTTTGGCTTTTTTGTTAATTTATTCAAATATCATTTCTTAAAGCTCTTTAAAAGTTTGAAATTCATTGTTCTGGTGTGGGACAGGTCCCTCCCATCTAAGCTGAATAGGAGGGGCCTATAAAGAAATCCCTGTGCTTTGTACAGAGAGAGAAAGTGAGTTCATTGTTTCCTGAGGCGAAGTCACAGTAGCAGCTCTGCAGTTTTCATTTTGCATTCTCACCTGATTTTTGGAAAATAACTTGTACAATGGCTCAGATTTCACAAAAGAGGTCAGTAAAACTTTGATTATTTCTTTATGCTGTTTAGATGTGTGAGTGTGTGTTCATTAACATGTAGATTTCTAAAGCAACATAGACATGTGTTTAATAATGTAAAACTAACTCCATCAGTTAGTATAGACTTTAAAACCATTTCCATCTTTAAGAACCTGGAAAAAGTTTCCATAGAGATAAATGTAATGTAAGTAATCCTTCAGTTCTTGCAGTGGAACAATGTGGAGAACAACTCCTCACAGCCTCTGCCGTAAACTTCCCAAAGTAAACTTGACTGTATTTTCTTCTTAATCAGCAAATTTAGAACTCTTTAAATAAGAAAAATGTTAATGTAAAGTATATTTGCTTCACAAATAATTATAGATCATTAAAAGCAGACCAGCCCTGTTCTGCCCTTTCTGTAGTGTAGTGGTTATCACGTTCGCCTCACACGTGAAAGGTCCCCGGTTCGAAAGCGGGTAGAAACACAGCTTTTTAAGACAACCGGCGTGATTGGCACTGCTTTTGTTGTATTTAAAAGATAAGTAAATAATTATAAATGAATAAAAACGAATGCCCTTTGTCTTTTTGTGTCTGTAGTGTAGGGGTAGAGCTGTAGGCTCATTGGTCTAGGGGTATAATTCTAGCTTTGGGTGCGAGCGGTCCTGGGTTCAACTCCTTCACGAGCGCAACGTGTGTTTTCACCTTAAACACGATTTTGCATCTGAACTTTATTACAAAATAAAAAATGCATTGTAAGTACATTTTCTTTACGAATAATTGTGAAACATTTAAAGCAAATCCACCCCCATATGCAGTTTCCGTAGTGTAGTGGTTATCACGTTCGCCTCACATGCGAAAGGTCCCCGGTTCGAAACCGTGCGGAAACACTGCTTTTTAAGACATCCGGCCTGAGTGGCACTGCTTTTGTTGGATTTTAAAGATAATTAAATAATTAAAAGAATAAAAACGAATGCAAATAATTGTGAAAGATTGAAAGCAAATCCACCCCCGAATGCAGTTTCCGTAGTGTAGTGGTTATCACGTTCGCCTCACACGCGAAAGGTCCCTGGTTCAAAACCGGGCGGAAACAATTCCTTTTAAGACATCCGGCCTCATTGGCACTGCTTTTGTTGGATTTAAAAGATAATTAAATAATTAAAAGAATAAAAACGAATGCAAATAATTGTGAAACATTGAAAGCTAATCCACCCCCACATACAGTTTCTGTAGTGTAGTGGTTATCACGTTCGCCTAACACGCGAAAGGTCCCTGGTTCGAAACCGTGCAGAAACAATGCACTTGTTAAAATGGATGACTTTGGTCTATCTTCAATACTATTTATTATTTGCTGTACAAATAATTTTAAACCGTTTTAATCAATCTCAACCTGGCCTGAGGTTTCTGTAATGTAATGGTTATCACGACTGTATTGTTTTGCTTAAAAGGTTCTTTATACACCTGAATAGCTGATGTTCCATTATCAGCTGATTGCTGCCATCTGGCACAGAAATAGTTACAGGTCCTTTAACAGAGTACATTTTATCACAATGAGAAAAGTTAATCAAAAATAAATTCAGTTAACCTCTGAAGGGATAAAAATTTGTAATTTGTAAGTAATTTGTGTATAAGGGAATTAGCGCATTCTATAGCGATGGGGCAATCTGGCCGACAATTGCCCAAGGCCTATATTTCATGAAAACCAGATGCACCTGGCGTCTGGTGGCTGGTGGATAAAGCTCAAGGGCAGCCGAGCTGTCTCGAGCTCCCCCAGATAAGGGATTGAACAGCGCGTTCGACCTCCCCATAGAACTTCTTCAACAAGTTGGTTCAGAATAAGCAGAGGGAGGGATGGTTTTTCAATAAATAGTGTGAGCAGCTGGATTTCGGGGCTCTGTCTTGGTGGGACCGGTGTGGTGCTGAGATCAGAGTCGGATCGCGATCTTGGGCTTGTCTTGGACGAACACTGCTTTGACTCAGTTTGTCGTAAATAAACCGCTTGATTCGAATAACTCTGAAATCATCTGTACTGTGCTTTTTGACGCCTTCAAAATTGGTTCATCGGGGAAATTTCAGATTTCCTAACAGTTGGTAGCAGAGGATGGTTAAGGTTGTTGATTGCAGTGCAGATAATCGGGTTGATTGCTTGATTCCAACGATAGAACTTACGTGGTACTCACAGGCCGGCCAATAAGGTAAGAAGGACCCTTGCTCCTATATTTAGCTGAAAAACAATATAATTAGCTGTGAGTGGTGAATAAGGACTAAGTTGGAATGTGAATTAAATTAATACAATTGGAATTGCTAACTGAAATTAAGTGTATAAATTTAAGTGTTGAAGTGTGTTGTGTTCTTCCAAGGCTTTGTGGATTTTTGTGGATTTGTGTATGGATTATAATTGTGTTTTGAAAAGTTGCTGAATGCTGGGTTTTACTGAAAGGTCATGACCAAAGGATTGTGAAAATCCTGTAGTTGCGTTACTGAGGCGAACGGGGTAGCTCCCTGTGTGTGTACAGTCACGGACTGACCCGTCTCAACAAATTGAGCAGCTCCCAGGGGGTTCTAGGGCCATCTGCAGAGCACAATACGGGTTTTGGGTGCAAGTAAATTCACAGTGTCTTGATAGGTTAATTGGTCAAGGTGATTGGGTTCAAGACCCAAAAGCCACACAGTGTCTAGGTAGGTAAATGTGAATTGGTCAAGGTGATTGGGTCCAAGACCCAAAAGACCCGTAAATTAAATAAAATTGCTCAGTCCTGGTGGGTTCATGACCCAGAGGGCGGTAAATCAAGTTTGATTTAGGTAAAAGAGTTTATGAGGAGACACTCGAGCTCGCGGGTAAGTGAAATATAAAAGTGAAATTCAGCATACAACAATAAAGCAGCTGCATTTGTGGGATATTGCTCGTGGACGCACGAGAGAGGTTGAATAAAGGGAGTTGGTCGGGAGTGAGCGAGTGAGCTCGTGTGTTGATTAAAATGGGGTTGACTGCTGGTGATGTCAAAAACGAGGTGTTGGAGAGAATAAAAGTAACTAATCCTGTGGATAAACGTGAGAATGTGGTAAAAAGGTGTAAGAAAATGTTTAAAGAGTGGTGTGGTGCGGGGCTATACCCCATTGATACAGCCCCGCCGTTGGGCAAGGACGGGCGTGAACATTTGTTGTATGTAATGCAAACGAGAGCTGATGCTGCAGAAAAGCAGGTAAAACGTGCGAGTGGGATAAGAAGATTAGCGGTTAAATCGAGGGCTACAAAGGCAGAGAACGAGCAGATATGGGTAAGATTAATTGTGGAATACATGGCGGTGATTACAGAGAGCCAGAGCAAGCATGTAGAGTCAACTGGTGAGAAACCGGAAGTGAAGCAGGAACCCATTCCTACTCCGACCCCTCCGCTCCACATACCTCCCCCCACTAGCACCCCTCCCATACAACCAACTGCTCTTCCTAGTGTTAATGTTGTGCCAGTCCTGTACCTCGTCCTGCCCTCAACCAAGCAAAACCATAGCATCCCAACACAATCTCATGAGTGTAAAATAATGGTGGGTCAACCAGGGGAGGCCGTTGGGAGAGGAACTATGAGTATGTCTTTGTCCAGGGGTTACGTAATGCGGAGGTGTCCTGAAATTGATGCCATGAAAAACACCTTGGTTGATTTGATAGAAAAAGTGGGGCTCTCTGAGTCTGACACTGTTGTGAGGCCCAGGAATAGGGGACACAACAGCACAATGGGAAGAAATGAGTGCTACTCGTGTGGCCGATCGGGACATTTCGCGAGAGATTGCCCACAGCGCGGGAGAGGACGAGGAGTTGGGGGTCCACCCTGGGGTTACCGCCCCAGACCCAACCACCAATGATGATGCCCAGTCTGTAAAAGGGTGGGAACAATTTAAAGAACCAACTGGTCTTGTTTGAATTGCTGTTATATAATGTTATGTAAATATATAGTGAAATAATTATATGGTGTAAATTATATGGATCCACATATTGTAACATAGAAGTTTAAAATAAGTAATAATTAGAGTATGGACCATAAATTTAAATAAAACTGCAGTATTAATAAATTAAAGTGTATACTGAATAAAGTTAAAATGTGTTGAAATATTGCAGTACGATATAGTTAGATAATTGTGTTGGTTTGGGTGTGGAACCACTGTATATGGTTGTTACTCTGCTACTGTAATTTGCGAGTTTTGCCTGGCCTGTTTGTTGTTTGTGTGGTTTAAGTCTGAGTGTATGATGAGATGAGTGTAAAAACTAAACCACCATTCATTTTCTACTCCACACCGTTTTACGGCTTATTCTCTAGTAGAATATAATATTTAGAAGTGATCAACCAGTATCACCGTAAGCAAATGAGTAAATTATTAAATAAATAATAGTTATGGTAGTAGTGAGTGAGGGTAAAATAACATGATAAGTTAAGAAACCCTGTGAATTAGAATAAAGTAAAGATAAAAGTAAAATTTAAGCTTAACAATAGAGTGTAAAAGACAAAATGGTTTCTGCTTTAATAAAGCATTCACTCAGTTCAATGGTGAGCATGTCAGTGCTTGGAGTCAAACAATGTGCTCTGAAAATATTCGATGGAGGCTGTGTTTGTGAGAATTTCTGGCGAAAAGTGAGGGCGTGCTCAACCGAAGACGGGGGAGGGTCTGTTTGATCCCAGACCTCCCCCAGATCAGGGAGACGTCGACGTTAGAAATTAAATATGGTCAATTTTTTCCAGGTCAGAGTTTGAGAAAATGTTTTGCCAAGACACATATAAGACAAATGATTAATGTTATGACTTTTTTGCAGCATTGTTGTTTATAAATTGTTTGATAAAGGTTTTATTTTTCCTCCAGGTAATGAACTAAAGGTGGCCTAATTATCAAATTTTACATTGAACATGAGAAATATGAAATATATTTATTAAATTTATGTTGTGCGATTTGTATAAAGAATAGAAAAAAATTTAGTTTGTTTGATTTTGTCTTTAACTTTACTAACCAAACAAGTCAATTTGCAGGTTCTAGCAGACAGAACTGACTGTGCAGTTTGATCCAGGAGAAAATAGTAATAATAATAATAATAACCCTGGTTGTTTGATTTTTCCATAGACAATCTTGGTGATAATTTTAATGATTATGTGTTGTGTGACCGTCATATCCTTTGAATATGATCCACAGGCAATGAGGGGTGGACCAAAGTAAGTAAGTTACTTCAAGGAAAAAGATCACTTTAACTGATAACATGCCTCTTACAGATTCCTGTACACCTTGATTAATGTTATTGTGGGATAATAACAAATGTCATTTTGATCTGGATATTCCTTTAAAAAAAAAAATCAATAATAATAAAAATTGAATGTTGTTTTGTTTTAGAAAGGGGGGAGGCTAAAGGTATATTTTTTAAGTACTAAAGTTTTTGTTTTCAAGTACAAGGTACATGGCAGCATTAGCAGTGGTTCTAAATAAAATCGCACACCTAGTAATGTGTCACCCATTAGTTGTGAACACAACCCATGGGGTGATTGCCTTTCTCACATCTACAGCATTGACGCTATCAAAACTGCAAACATGGCAATACATGCAAACACCACCTGACTGCAAGCAACACAGCTGTGAACATTTATACAGACTCAGCATGCTATTATGCAGTACACATAGATGGACCACAATGGATGCAGAGAAGTTTCAAAATGGCATAAGGGGGTCCTATTAAACATTATGCGCACATACATAAGCTACTGGAAGCAGTACAGCTGCCCAAACAGGTGGCCATCATTAAATGTAAAGGCCACTCCACTAAGGGGGACATGGTGGCGCAGGGAAAGGATGTGGCCAATCGGGCGGCAAAAAGGCAGGAGGTTACACTGTCAAGCAATTTGTGGTATTAGATTGGTGCCGAACAGACATCACCTACAACGACACGGAGGTGGGGCCGTGTGCCCGATCAGGTTATATTATTATTGTGGGAAACACACCTTAGTGGTAAGAATGCCACCGCTGACTGTTGGCCGATGTGCCATGGTAAAGCTGTTGGCTCCTCTTACTCTCACAGGTTTAAGGGGGGGGGGGCGAACCCCAAAGGAGAAGGTGAGCAGTCGGTAGACTTACATAGACTCAATCGGGGTGCCTAGGGGGGTGCCAAACGAGTTCAAACTGGCGAACCAAGTGGCAGCAGAAAATATTCCACTGATATCGGCCCTTTTTCCAGTGACTCCCAACAAAAACCTGGATAGGATAAATTTCGTACATTACAATGTACTTCGTCTCACTAATCTCACTAGAGATGCAATAGAGTGACCAAGTGAACAGTTGCATGTGACGTCACTTGTAGCCTACAGAACAGAAAAGCCTTAGACATGCTCCTGGCAGAAAAAGGGGGTGTTTGCGTAATGATTGGTGAAGTGTGCTGTGCCTATATGCCTAAATAACACAGCACCTGATGGGTCCGTAACCAAGGCCCTCAACGGGTTGTGTAAATTATTACAGGAAATGCATGAGGCCTCTGGAATAGATAACCCCTTGGAATCATGGATGAATAATGTGTTTGTCAGGAGTTAATCATGTCACTCTTCATGTCTATTGCTGTGTTTGTTGCTATACTGGTAACCTGTGGGTGCCGGTGCATACCACGTCTGAGAGTTCTTTTAACTATATCACATATTTAACACCATGGAGCTGCAGACGGTTAAATTTTGCTCCGGGGATGAGGAGCCAGATAGACAAGAAATCAGTTATGCTTAAACAATGCCCAAGATCACATCTTGTTTCCATGTATGAATTTATTTTCTTTCTCATTTTCCTATCTCTCTCTTTTTCCCTCTAAGACATTAACCCAGTAGGGAGATAACACACTGCACGCACATGCTTTAGTATAGCATTAAAAGTACACATAGGGCATCAGAAATTCGTAGGTAGTGACCGGAGACCTGGGGAAACGGAGAGAAGGCTGGACACCTAGTGATGGACGGAGGTAACAACACTGCAGGTGTGGGGCACCTGAGTGGCGGACACCCATTGCGGTGACATGTGTGGGACCACCCACCGCCCTGAGACTCTGATAACGAGTAGAGAATGAAACTGTATATTATTAGAGTTTCAAAAATCTGAGTGTTTTATTTTTTAGATTCATGTACTGATTTTAGAGCTCACATGCACAGCACACTGATGTAGGAGAACTCTGATGAATAAATGTAAGCGATCGACTCTGAAAATCAGCACCACTTATGGGGCAAATTCACATATGGGACAAATTACCAATGGGGCAAATTTGATGGGCGTGTTGAGGGGCACGCCCAAAGGGGGATTGAAGGGATAAAAATTTGTAATTTGTAAGTAATTTGTGTATAAGGGAATTAGCGCATTCTATAGCGATGGGGCAATCTGGCCGACAATTGCCCAAGGCCTATATTTCATGAAAACCAGATGCACCTGGCGTCTGGTGGCTGGTGGATAAAGCTCAAGGGCAGCCGAGCTGTCTCGAGCTCCCCCAGATAAGGGATTGAACAGCGCGTTCGACCTCCCCATAGAACTTCTTCAACAAGTTGGTTCAGAATAAGCAGAGGGAGGGATGGTTTTTCAATAAATAGTGTGAGCAGCTGGATTTCGGGGCTCTGTCTTGGTGGGACCGGTGTGGTGCTGAGATCAGAGTCGGATCGCGATCTTGGGCTTGTCTTGGACGAACACTGCTTTGACTCAGTTTGTCGTAAATAAACCGCTTGATTCGAATAACTCTGAAATCATCTGTACTGTGCTTTTTGACGCAAAATTGGGTTCATCGGCGGAAATTTCAGATTTCCTAACACCTCTCTGTATGTGAAATGTGTTGTATCTGTTTTAAATTATTTGTTCATATTCCAGGGTCCTTGATTTTTGGCTTTTTTTGTTAATTTATTCAATAATATCATTTCTTAAAGCTCTTTAAAAGTTTGAAATACATTGTTCTGGGTGGTGGACAGGTCCTCCCAAGCTGAATAGGAGGGGCCTATAAAGAAATCCCTGTGCTTTTGTACAGAGAGAGAAAGTGACTTCATTGTTTCCTGAGGAGAAGTCACAGTAGCAGCTCTGCAGTTTTCATTTTGCATTCTCACCTGATTTGTGGAAAATAACTTGTACAATGGCTCAGATTTCACAAAAGAGGTCAGTAAAACTTTGATTATTTCTTTATGCTGTTTAGATGTGTGAGTGTGTGTTCATTAACATGTAGATTTCTAAAAGCAACATAGACATGTGTTTAATAATGTAAAACTAACTCCATCAGTTAGTATAGACTTTAAAACCATTTTCCATCTTTAAGAACCTGAAAAAGTTTCCATAGAGATAAATGTAATGTAAGTAATCCTTCAGTTCTTGCAGTGGAACAATGTGAAGAACAACTCCTCACAGCCTCTGCCGTAAACTTCCCAAAGTAAACTTGACTGTATTTTCTTCTTAATACAGCAAATTTAGAACTCTTTAAATAAGAAAAATGTTAATGTAAAGTATATATACTTCACAAATAATTATAGATCATGTAAAAGCAGACCAGCCCTGTTCTGCCCTTTCTGTAGTGTAGTGGTTATCACGTTCGCCTCACGCGTGAAAGGTCCCCGGTTTCGAAAGCGGGTAGAAACACAGCTTTTTAAGACAACCGGCGTGATTGGCACTGCTTTTGTTGTATTTAAAAGATAATTATATTAAAATATTAAATATTTAATATAAAATATATTAAAAAAATAATTATAAATGAATATAAACGAATGCCCTTTGTCTTTTTGTGTCTGTAGGGTAGAGGTAGAGCTGTAGCTCATTGGTCTAGGGGTATAATTCTAGCTGTTTTTTTTTGGTGCGAGCGGTCCTGGTTTCAACTCCTTCACGAGCGCAACGTGTGTTTTTCACCTTAAACACGATTTTGCATCTGAACTTTATTACAAAATAAAAAAAATTCATTGTAAGTACATTTTCTTTACGAATAATTGTGAAAAACATTTAAAGCAAATCCACCCCCATATGCAGTTTCCGTAGTGTAGTGGTTATCACACGTTCGCCTCACATGCGAAAAGGTCCCCGGTTCGAAACCTGCGGAAACACTGCTTTTAAAGACATCCGGCCTGAGTGGCACTGCTTTTGTTGGATTTTTAAAGATAATTAAATAATTAAAAGAATAAAAAAACGAATGC
>JAFMOC010001659.1:5000-21032 GCA_019802505.1 Corydoras sp. C115
TTTTTTGGGAAAAATTTTTTTTTAAAAAAAAAAAAAAAAAATTTTTTAAAAAAAATTTCCCAAAAAAAGGGTTTTAAAAAAAAAAAAAGGGCTTTGGGGAAAAAACCCTTTTTTTTTTTTAAAAAATTTAAAAAAAAAAAAGGGGGGGGCCCCCCCCCAAAAAAAAAAAAAAGGGAAACCCCCAAAAAGAAAAAAAAATTAAAAAACTTTTTAAAAAATTTTTAAAAACCCCCAAAAAAAAAAAAAAAAAAAACAAAAAAAATTTTAAAATTTTTTAAAAAAAAAAATTTTTAAAAAATTAAAAATTTTAAAAAAAAAATTCCCCCCCCCCCAAAAAAAAAAAAAAATTAAAAAACCCCTTGGTTTAAAATTTTTTAAAAAATTTTTTTTTAAAAAATATTTTTAAATTTTTAAAAAAAAAGGGGAAAAAAAAAACCCTTTTTCTAAAAAACCCCAAAAAACCAAAATTTTTTAAAAAACCCTTTTAAAAAAAAAAAAAGGTTTTTTTTTGGGGTTAAAAAAAAAAAAAAAAAAATTGGGGTTTTTTTAAGGGGTTTTTGGGAAAAAAAAGGGGGGCCCAATTTAAAATCCCTAAAATTAAAGGGGTTCCCCCCCCCCCCCAAAAAAAAAAAATTTTTTTGGGGGTTTTTTTTTTTTAAAAAAAAAAAATTTAAAAAAAAAATTTAAAAAATTTAAAATTTTTAAAAAAAATTTTTTTAAAAATTTTTTTTAAATTTTTTAAAGGCCCCCAAAAAAAAAAAAAGGGGGCCCCCCCAAAAAAATTTTTTAAAAAAAAAAAAAAAAAACAAAATTAAAAAACCCTAAAATTTTTTTTTTAAAAAAAAAAAAAGGGTAAAAATTTTTTAAATTTTTTCCCCCCAATTTGGGGGAATTTTTTAAAAAAAAAATTTTTAAAAAAAGAAATTTTAAAGGGGAAAAAAAGTTTTTTTCCCGGGGTTTTAAAAAAAAAGGGGGGGGTTTTTTTTTTTTAAAAAATTTTTTTAAAAATTTGGGGAAAAAAAAAAATTTTTTTTCAAAAACCGGGGGAAAAAATTTTAAAAAAAGGAAAGGGATTAAAAAGGGGGAAAGGGAAAAAAACCCCTTTTAAAAAAAAGGGGGGGGAAAAATTTTTAGGGGGGTTTTAAAAAAAAAAAAGGGGGGGTTTTTTTTTGGGGGGGGTTGGGGTTTTTTTTAAGTTTGAAGGGGGAAAAAAAAGAAAATTGGGGGGTTTTTTTGGGGGGTTTTCTTTTAAAAGGGGGGGGTTTAAAAAAATTTTTTGGGGGAAAAGGGAAAAAGGGGTTGGGAAAAGGGGGGAATGGAACCTTTTTAAAAGGGGGGAAAAAACCCTTTTTTTAAAAATTTAAAAATTTTTTTTTAAAAATTTTTTTACAAAAATTTTTTTTTTTTTTTTTTGGGAAAATTTTTTTTTGGGGGGGGGGTTTTTTTTTTGGGGGGGGTTTTTAAAATTTTCCCCCTTTTTTAAAAACCCCCTTTAAATTTATTAATTAGCAAATAAATTGATCCTTGGTACTTAGCATAGAGAAGTTATTTTCGCTGTAAGGTGAATATGCGCACATTTCAACTGGGTTTGGTTCTATGTCAGTTCTTGTTAAGAGACAGAATCTGTGTTAAAACACTAAACACATATACAGTATTTAACTACCAACCATTTAAGCAATATATGTTTCCATTTAGGCGGCACGGTGGCTTAGTGGTTAGCATGTTCGCCTCTCAGCGCTAGGGATTCCCGCTTCGAATCCCAATCTGGTTGAAGTATCCATGTTCTCCCCATGTCCCTCGTGTGTGGGTTTTCTCTGGGTTCTCCAGTTTCCTCCCACAGTCCAAAGTCAATTGAATTCTCCAAATTGCCCCATATAGAGTGAGTGTGTGCCCAGTGATAGATTGGCGCCCTGTCCTGGGTGTATCTGCCCAGCACCTGAGACGTTCTCCCCTGGATGGGCATGGGTAAACCCACAGGACCCTAATAGGGGATAAAGCGGAAGATAATGGATGGATATTTCCATTTATATTAAAATAAAAAATAAATTAAAATGAGTAAACATTGTTGGTACATTGATGTCTTTCACACAGTTGGCTCTGTGGTGCAATGGATAGCGCATTGGACTTCTTAGGTATTGTGGTCATTCAAAGGTTGTGGGTTCACGTCCCACCAGAGTCAGTTGTTTTAAGGAAATTCTTTATGAGAATCATTCTATCAATATCTTCCTGCTAGAAGTTACACTAATAAAGAAAACCAAATATGCAAAGAGAGAATAAAGAAGATGCAGCATGTGGAATTGAACTGGAAAAAATAAGCCCAAGCTGTATCTGCCCAGCACCTGAAACATTCCCCTCTAAATGGGCATGGGGAACCCCCCTCTACCCTAGTCCTTAGTTTAGGATTAAATGGAAGATGATGAGATGAGGGTGGCATAGTGGCTTAGTGGTTAGCACATTCACCCCTCAGTGCTATGGAATCCCGGTTCGAATCCCATTCTGAATGGAGTTTCCAGTTTCAAGTTTGTTTGACAAAACAAGACACAAAGTTGCTTTGCTAAAGAAAACACAAAAAACAGAATGGATTAGTTCAAAATGAGTTCTTATTAGAAAAAAAAATGTAAAAAAAATGAAAATGCAGAAAAAAAAAAAGTCGCCCAGCCCAGTGTCCGAAACTTTCTCCCCTGGATGGGAAGCCCACTGCGACCCTAATAGAGGATAAAGCAGTAGATAATGGATGGATGATGAGACAAACAGTAAGAGAAAAAAAGAAGAGAGTGAGAGTTTTGTGAATGCTGGCTTCTGATGTCAAAATCTCATTAAGTACATTTACTTTTAGACCCAGACAGTACATTAATATACTACTTTTTCATATTCGGGATTTGTGTTGTGACCATATAATTACAAGAACTTAACACAAATAAAAAACAAATAAACAACAATGTTCATAAAGAGTTTCTCTCTTTTAAACTGTGAACATTATAACCACTCTGAACAAACTCTCTTTCTCCATTCTGCTAAACCAGCATTCATCAAAGAAATAAAGCAGATGAACTAATTCATCACTCCATATCTGATTCATGCTCAAAAGAGAGTATCTTGATTCTTCATCATGGTTAAAGTGACGCAACACTTTCTAATCACATTTCCAAGTTACAAACTATAGAAATGATCCCTGAAAGTATAGTCTTAATCCTGAAGGTGTAAAGTACAATTGAGTGCACTACAAGGTTACTGTTTATGTAGATCAGTGATTCTCAATTATTTTCTGTTAAGCCCCCCCTAGGAAGAAGTGAACTTTTTGCGCCCAGCCCCCCCCACTTCACATGACAAAATGGGATGAAAAAGTATTTTTACACGCCCACTGTAGTATCATTTGTCTATAAATTTGTTCTAAGTACAACTCTTTTATAACAATGTCTCCTTATTAACAATAAAGAAAATAAAAAAGAAAGAAATATAGATCAACTTAGAACAAAGAAACATTTTATTAACTTTGTTTTTTAGTTTGTAACAGAAACGAATAAAATCCTTATTTAAACTAGAAACATTTTTGAACTGACTGGAATTTGATACTGAAAAATGAAATTAAATAAAATTAATAAATAATAATAAATTCTAATTCATCAGAAATATTAATTCAGGAGCACAATTTATTAACACTTTAACCGACAAAACTAAAATGAATACAATTTGTGCTGTTTTTTTTTTTTGTTTTTTTTTAATCAAAATGAGTAAATCGGAACTAATGTCTCTAACGCGCCCGTTTTACAGCACATCTTTTCTGAAGCAGCTTTCTTAAAGCATTAATATTTGCTGGTTATACGCGTCACGTTTTCGATTTAAAAAACTCAAGCGGTTATCGGCGTGATTGGGGTGGAATGTCTTTATGTGACGCCTTCATTTATTTGTCTTCACGCTGTCCGCTGCCAACATTTTAAGACACAGAGGACACACCGGTCTTTCTTCGTCTCCACCTCAGTTACAGTGAAGCCAAGCGCTACATTAACTTCGACAAATTTCCTCGTTTTAACTTTCGGTTCACTTTTGTTGGTCTCATTATCTCCGCTTTTCTCTCCTCATCTCTGTTAAATATTTCTCCATGTTGTCTCTTTGAGGGTTTGTTCATTACACTTAATATCACTTGCTCTGTGATATCTTGTTATGCGCCCCCCCAGGCACCGCACTGCGCCCCCCAGGGGGGCGCGCCCCACTATTTGAGAAACACTGATGTAGATGGTAAGTTTAGTCTGTGTATGTAATAACTTGTATTGTGGAGCCCCCATCTGGCATAAATAAATTACTGCAACCAATGTTACACACTGACAGGTTAACATTCAGTCTCCTCTGCAGATCTGTAGTGTGAATGTGGCACTTTTATTTCTTTTATCTCTGTATTTACTTATTTGTTATAACTAAAGGTTCAATTGAATTATTCTATTAAAATATATTGTATTTGACATGATAAAATATCAAAATATATTTTTAGATGTAATACTTGTTTTCATTTGTATTAATTTAATATAATGTTCCTTTTGTCACCTATAGAACTAAATCTCAGTGCCAGTGCCTGTAATATCTCACTCTTTTTTGTTTCTTTTATCGTAGAACACATAAATGAACACATAACCCACAACCAAAGTAAGAGCTTGTGCTCAATTCATTCATTCACGATCTCCCGCTTTATCCTCTATTAGGGTCACGGTGGGGTTCCCCTTGCCCATCCAGGGGAGAACGTCTCGGGTGCTGGGAAGATACACCCAGGACAGGGCACCAATCCATCGCTGGGTACACACTCAAACACATTATATGGGGCTCAAACACTCTATATGGGGCAATTTAGAGAACTCAATTAACTTGATCCATGTTTTTAGACTGTGGGAGAAAACCGGAGAACCCGGAAGAAACCCACACGGACACGGGGAGAACATGGAAACTCTACCCAGATGGGGATTCGAACCTGGAATCCCTAGCCCTAAGAGGCGAACGTCCTAACCACTAAGCCACCGTGCCACCGCTCAATCACATGTCCATGAAATTAATAAACATTACTAAAGCACATTACACTGTAATACGCTGTGCATGTACTGTCTCTGATGGATGCTAAAAACTTAATGACAAGCCTGTCAACAGAAATCAAAACAAAAATAGAGAACTGTCCATGAACTTTCTCAAAATCAAAGGCTCCACTTTTTTACCTTAGCGCATAGACTGACATAAAGTCTCTGTTCTCTACAAAATGAACTACAAATAAGAAAACATTTTTATCAATATTTAAATATAAAGAACTCAAATATTAATGAGGTAATTAACATTTCAGATACTTATTAACGCAAAGGTTGTCCAATTGTCCTCATTAGTATAGTGGACAGTATCTCTGCCTGTCACGCAGAAGACTGGGGTTCGATTACCTGACGGGGAGAATTAGCTTTTACACTTTGTTAATGAAAACTATTTACATGAAGCTTCAAGGATAAATGTCGACTTATCTGCTTTTAATATCCATAAACAGACAAAAAACTTTTTTATTAAAAATATTGATTAATTAAGGAAATGTCATCTACATCAATGAACACTATTATAATGAGGACTCCTTATTGCTGAGACAATAAATAAAATATTTCTATCTCTATTCATCAGATTCCACAGACTTCTGGATGACAAGCAGAGACACTGTACTGACGAAGAAGGTTGTTAAAATGCGCCCTCTGTTGGTAAGTTTGTTGCTGACACCTCAAATCATTCTAAATTCATTCATTATCTTTCACTTTTTATCCTATATTAGGGTCGCGGTGGGGTTTCCCGTGCCCATCCAGGGGAGAAAGTTTCGGGCGCCGGGCAGATACACCCAGGACAGGGCGCCAATCTATCTCTGGGCACACACTCACTCATGCATACACACTCTATATGGGGAAATTTGGAGAACTCAATTGACTTTCATTCATTCATTCATTCATTATCTTCCACTTTATCCTCTATTAGGGTCGCGGTTGGGTTCCCCATGCCCATCCAGGGGAGAACATCTCAGGCGCTGGGCAGATACATCCAGGACAACAAGTCCAAAAATGTATAGACTTACAGTAATATTGTGGCCAAAAGAACTTTTCCAAGGAACCAGCCATGACATGAGCAAAAAATAAATAATTGAGCCTTACAACGGAGAATACAGGCATCGATCCCGCTACCTCTCGCATGCTAAGCGAGCGCTCTATCATTTGAGCTAATTCCCCACAACCGTTAAGTTTTAATCTTCTCTTAGGCAATACTTCTCGAACATGTTCACTATAAACTTTCCAATGCAAATCCAGCCCAGAATCTATACAGAAAATTATCAGACTGGAATGTTTCCACTCATTGTCAGTCCAATTAGCTCAGTTTGTTAGAGTGTGGTGATAGGTTCAATCCTTGTATTGGCCAATTTAACAATGTTGTTGTGGTATTAAAGGCAAACAGTCTTTCTTTGGGAAATGAATCAGACAACAACAGAACAAACACCATAACTTAAAACTATTTGAAATTGCAATAAATTTTTCAAGTTTTTCAAAATTTACATTGTTGATATTGTGGCCAAAAGAATTGTTAATTTTCCAAGGAACTGGCCATGAATTTTCCTTTACCATACCCATCCATCCATCCATTATCTTCCGCTTTATCCTATATTAGGGTCGCGGGGGGGTTCCCCATGCCCATCCAGGGGAGAACGTTTCGGGTGCTGGGCAGATACACCCAGGACAGGACGACAATCTATCACTGGATCCTCTACCATTTCCCCTTTGTCCCTTTTTGCCCGTGTGTCCAGCAGTGACATTATTGACAATAACACACACCTATGAGCGTTTCACATTCGTATCAAGTCGTGATAAACAAAACATTATTTTAAATCATAAAGCACAGATTAATGGAAACAGCATATAAACAGTTGCAGTATTTCATTATTAGAGAAAGAGTCAGTTTTTGCTCTAAATTTACTTCACTGACAAGTAGCTTAAACTATAGCAGTTGATTTTAAAGCTCTTCCCTAATGTAAAATTGAAAAGAATTAAGCTCAATCAAATTAAATTCATACGTGGATTTCTGGCCTGCACCTTGGAATTTAACTGGGTTCCTGCTATGTGAGAGCTTTATTTAGGTCCCGAGATCAATTGGCAAAATAAGAGCTTTAAAAGGGCAAACACTGCTGCTGTTTCATTACCATCCAGTTTTTTAAAAGAGTGCAGTAATGGCATTGTTGTGTGCCGTGATCGTAGCACGGTTAGTATGGCTGCACCTAACAATAAATTTTCAATCAATTAATCTAATTTTTTTTTTCGATTAGTCGATTAATCTAAAAGATAAACCTCAAAAGTGTTTGGGTTTGAAATGAAAATAACTTTTCCAAAATAATGAAAAATAAAAACCATTTAATGTTGAAATATTTTCTTTAAACACAGTGCTGTTAAGGGCACTATTGAAACACAAATTTTTTTTTTTTGCCCCAGCCATAGTGGTTAGTGCCTGCAGCAACTCTGGTCATGGCAAACTTTATTTTCAATGATTCGTTAATTTTTGTTCAGAAATAAGCATTTGGATGTTTTTACTGTTTTATATTATTATATTCATAATATTAAACTGAACAAAATACTTTCAAGTTTCAGGATAAACCTGCTCCAACTGTGGTATCTTTCTTTAGTGGACTTTACAGAAAGTGCTATCAAGTTGGGGTTTGTTATTATTTTATTTATTCACAAAAATTATTAAACGATTTAAAAAAATTCAAGTATTTACATCAAGAAGATCATCATTTATTGAGTTTACAGTCCTGTTAATTTCATTCTCTTCTTAAACTTCCTCTACTGACTATCGGAATATACATCTTTATTTTTTTCCTTTTTGGTTGTTGACGTTATTTTCAAACATGTCACTGTAAATGGCATGAGCGCTTCATTATTTGGAACAAAACAATCTCCTTCACCATGAGGTGTTTGTTGAGCCAGCATGCTTAAATAATGATTGGTTATTGTCTGCCATCCAATCACGAGTTCCCACCGCTCCTCACCTCCCGCCTCCTCCGCCGTTTAACATCCAATAGGATTCAGATTTGAACTTCATTAATTGCACGAATGGAATAAATCAATGTAATCGATCTATAAATAAATGTAGTAGAAATAAAGTAACGAACCTGTTTTAGAAATGTAGTTATTAAAAAGTACAGGGATTTCTATAGAAATGTAGTGACGGCGTAGTAGCTCAGTGGTTAGGGTGTTGGGCTATCAATATGAAGATTGGCAGTTCAAATCCCAGTCCACTCAAGTTACCACTGTGGGTCCTTGAGCAAGAACCTTAATCCTGTGTTCACCTTGTAAGTTTTTGGATAAAGGTGTCTGCTAAATGACCAAATGTAATGTAGAAGTAAAATATATAAAATGACAGAAATGCCCAGTAAAGTACATTCACTTCATTACTTACTACCACTCTGCCACAAACATAGTGGACACTAAAATCCATCATTAGATAATAAAAACATTTGTATTAATACAGTTTTTGGTTTTCATCAGATCCTCTTTAAGGTTTTTAAAATGTTAAATTCTGATGTTGATGCACAGAGAGAGTCTCTTTGATGTTTCAAAATGTAGGATCCATTTAAAATTTAATCCAATTTTATACATACAGAAAATGTATCAGTTTATTACAAAACACTTTCAGATTGTGTCATTTCAATATCATCTCTCTGTCCTGGATTGTATGAAAACATAAAAGGTTTAAAGTTGCTCTTTAAAAGAGACAACTGCTGAAATAGTAAAAACACTAATAATAATAAAACACTTAATTTTTTACACAAACCTTTGACTGAAACAAGTTCTGTCTACAATCCTTATTTATACAGGCTTTTAAAAATGTTCTGCTGTATTCAATCTGTTCTTTTGATTTTATTTGTCTAGCATATGTGTTAATTGTTATAAAATTTTGAACTAGACAGTCAAAACACTTGAAACCTAGTCTCAAACCAGGATCCTTTAGATCTTCAGTCTTACGCTCTCCCAACTAAGCTAGATCAGAAAAAAAACAGCAAATTTAATGATCAATATACTGTTCTAAATAATAACAAGTGTAAAAAATACTTTTGCCTTCGAAATACAGTTTAATGGATGAAGACAGTAAATTAAAAGGTTTTTGCCCTTTATTTCTATTAAAAAAGTTTCAGAAATCATTTTTTAAAGTCAACACAGGTTCCACCGAGATTTGAACTCGGATCACTGGATTCAGGGTCCAGAGTGCTAACCATTACACCATGGAACCACAAGACAGGGTGACATGGTCAAGAATGTCATTCTGCTTCTGTTTACAATCCGTATCATAAATGTTTTTTTTTAATGAAATTTTAATGAAAAATTAGTTGTTTGCTGAATCTATCTGTTCTTTAGATTTTCTTCTAATGTCTAATGTACGTATAAGTTGTAATTGAATTATGTAGTGGACAGACAAAACATACCACGTTCTCCCCAGGGGTCTCCATGCCCATCCAGGGGAGAACATTTCGGACACTGGGCAGATACACCCAGGACAGGGTGACAATCTATCACTGGGAACACATTCACTCACACAGACACACACTATATGGGACAATTTGGCGAATGCAATTGACCTTGATTCATGTTTTTTGGACTGTGGGAGGAAACCGGAGAACCCGGAGGAAACCCACACTGACACGTGGAGAACATGGAAACTAATAATTCATTCATTATCTTCCGCTTTATCCTATATTAGGGTCACGGGGGGGGTTCCCCATGCCCATCCAGGGGAGAACGTTTCGGGCGCTGGCCCGATACACCCAGGACAGGGCGCCAATCTATTGCTGAGCACACACTCACTCACACATACACACTCTATATGGGGCAATTTGGAGAACTCAATGGACTTGATCCATGTTTTTAGACTGTGGGGGGAAACCGGAGAACCCGGAGGAAACCCACGCGGACACGGCGAGGACATGGAAACTCCACCCAGATGGAGATTCGAACAGGGAATCCCTAGTGCTGAGAGGAGAATGTGCTAACCACTAAGCCACCATGCCGCCCTGATATATAACACTATAGAAATATTATTTTTAATAGATTACTGATTAAATATTACCATAAGTTTGATAAGACTAGTGACTGTACACTGTGGTTTTAACCTGCTTACTGGAGCTCTCTATTAACAGTTTATTTTTAAATTCTATTTAGGTGTTTAAGATCAGATGTAATACATTGAGAAGGGAAAAGACAGGTGATAAAAAAGCTCCAGACTATGCTCCTAACGAAGCACAATTTAGGAACCCAAAAAAACACCTTTATATATGACAACATATATATAGATATAGACATGGTCACGATTTTTGGACCAGCTGCAACTTAAAGACTGACAGGCATTCTGCTAGCTTGAATATGGAGTCTTCAGCCCTGCTAGCTCAGTCGGTAGAGCATGAGACTCTTAATCTCAGGGTCGTGGGTTCAAGCCCCACGTTGGGCGAGTAGTATATTTATTAAGTTGAAAGCTAATCGTTGCCAAATGTGTTGACAGTGATGAGCATTTCTTACTGCTTATTGACCTTACAAATTTTCTTGCATGCATCTGAGTCATTTCTTTTTGCTCAATAAGCAGAGCAAAGAGAAATGAAGACAACTACTTACTCTACTTCTGTATATAACATGACAAATGAAGCATCTGTAAAACTGCAATGTCCCTCCTGAGATTAACAAAGTATTCTGATTCATGTATGGGATTATTTTGTAGTTTGGATTCCTGGCCTGCACCTAGCAATTTACTACGAGTTAAATGAGTGCATCTACAATGGAAACTGTGGTGTGCCGTAATCTTATAGTGGTTAGTACTCTGCGTTGTGGCCACAACAACCCTGGTTTGAATCTGGGTCATGACATTTAAGAAAATAACTTTATTATTAATTAATCAGTGTTGGAAAAGTTATTTTGTACAATTAGAAATAAGCATTTGGATGTGTTTACTGTTTGATAGTATACTCACAGTATTAAAATTAACTAAATAATTTCAATTTTCGGGACATCTCTCATTAACCTGCTCCAACTGTGGTAGCTTTCTTTAGTGGACTTTACAGAAAGTGTTATCAAGTTGGGGTATGTTATTGTTTGTATTATTTGGGCAATTTAATAAACATTTAAAAAAAATCAGTCTAAAGAAAAAATTTTTTACATGGGGCTTAGTGGTTAACACGTTTGCCTCTCAGCACTAGGGATTCCCGGTTCGAATCCCCATCTGGATGGAGTTTCCATGTTCTCCCTGTGTCCTCGTGGGTTTCCTCCGGGTTCTCCGGTTTCCTCCCACAGTCCAAAAACATGGATTAAGTCAATTGAGTTCTCCAAATTGCCCCATGTAGAGTGTGTTTGTGTGAGTGAGTGTGTGCCCAGTGATGGCGCCCTGTCCTGGGTGTATCTGCCCAGCGCCCGAAACGTTCTCCCCTGGATGGGCATGGGGAACCCCACCGCAACCCTAATATAGGATAAAGTGACAAAATGAATGAATGAAAAAATATGATTACATCAAGAAGAACATGATTTATTGAGTTTGTTTTAACAATGTTTACCACAAACACTAAGAAAAATAATAATGTTTAGAAAATTATAATTAAGCACATTAAGAATCATTACAATACTTGGTAAAATCAACATAAAATAGTCAAAGAGGTCTTTGTCATTTCCTCAGAATACGAGGTCACAGAAATATGAGATAAGGAATCTTTGGGATCTTGGTCCAAAACAAGTAAATCAGGAGTAAATTTACTTCAAACTCTGTCTGATTTCTGTTGGATTGGTGGTGTTGCATTCCTGCAGGGTGAACTCACTGGACTAATATTCATTCATTCATTCATTCTCTTCCGCTTTATCCTATATTAGGGTCGCGGTGGGGTTCCCCATGCCCGTCCAGGGGAGAACGTTTCGGCCGCTGGGCAGATACACCCAGGACAGGGCGTCAATCTATCACTGGGCACACACTCACTCAAACAGACACACTCTATATGGGGCAATTTGGAGAACTCAATTGACTTGTTCCATGTTTTTGGATTGTGGGAGGAAACCAGAGAACCCTGAGGAAATCCATGCGGACACGGGGAGAACATGGAAACTCCACCCAGATGAGGATTCGAACCAGGAATCCCTAGCGCTGAGAGGCGAACGTGCTAACCACTAAGTCACCGTGCCGCCAGGACTAAATAGTTTTTCAAATTGTTGACTACGGACAACTGATCACTTCATAATATGTACATGGATGTACTACACTGTTGATTCTGCTCGGTCGCTGAGGGAATATGAGTTTCCTGCTGAGCCTTGGTCCTCCCAAGGTTAATCTATTAATACTTACCCTAAAAAAATAACAAAAGAAATCTGTCAGAAGTGGATTCGAACCCACGCCTCAGGTAGAGACTGCGACCTGAACGCAGCGCCTTAGACCGCGCAGCCATTCTGACACCAAAAGACCTGCCTCTTAAAATATAAAAGATATATAACAGATGTGAATTCAGCAGTGGGATTTGAAGCCAGAGCTCTTAAACAATTCACCTATCCTGACTGTTATTTACATTTACATTACATTTAGTCATTTAGCAGACGCTTTTATCCAAAGCCACTTACAAATGAGAACACCACAAGTCAGAAGTTATGGAGAAAACCAACTATACTATAAATTCATCAAACCTGATTGTTATTCGATGCTGCAGCCCCTTCCCCTGTTTTTCTTTCTTTTTCTTTACAACAGGTGTTTGTTAAAGAGATGCATCTTCAGTAGTTTCTATGTTATAAATGAATTAGAACAAAAATCTTTGAACAAACCCCAATAAGTTTCGCATGCAGGTTTTATAAAGCAGCTCTGAGACAATAAGTTGAAGCATGTTCTGATGGTAGTGGTAACTTCTGTCAGTGATATTGTGTGATGGAGTTCAACAGTGCACTGAAACAGCTGGTGTTAAACTTTTAGTTTACTGTGAGAGGAGGGACTGATTTAAATGAGTGGACAGTATATTATTCTATAAAACTGAGTGCTCTGTACATATCACTCTGTCTTCCATTAACTTCACTGGGATTCAATTTCATATTATATCAAGTATTAACTTTGCTGTTAAAGCTGATAAAATACAACTGCATCACTGGAGGCAGCAGTTACAGGACCATAATATCAGGACAAAAAAAATCCAATACTAGAACTTTAAAGGAAACTGTTTATTAGTACTTGTTAATTAATAAATTAATTAATTAGTATTTATTAATTACTTTATTAAATTACTAGTTAAACACTAGTTAAATTGGTTTTACTGTGGGATATAATGTGAAGATATTGTTTATTAGGAGAGTTAGGAGAATGCAAAAAAGATTTCAGGTCTATGATTGTCAATCAAATTTGATAATTCATGAAATTCATGATTTTTTCGATTAGTCAATTGATCTAAAAACTATTATTCTAATGTGATTGTGTTTGGAATTAAATTATCTTCTTTAAAATAATGAAAAATGAAAACCTTTAACGTTGAAATATTTTCTTTAATTAAACACTGTGCTTTTAATGGCTCTATTGAAACACAAAGATGCTTTCACATTAAAAGTTTCATCAAAGACAGTAAATTAGAAGGTTTTCTACATGGTCAAGAATGTCATTCTGCTTCTGTTTACAATACTTATCATAAATGTTTTTTTTTATAAATAACACTATAGAAATATTATTTTTAACGAAGCACAATTTAGGAACACAAAAAAACACCTTTATATATGACAACATAGATATAGACATGGTCACGATTTTTGGACCAGCTGCAACTTAAAGACTGACAGGCATTCTGCTAGCTTGAATATGGAGTCTTCAGCCCGGCTAGCTCAGTCGGTAGAGCATGAGACTCTTAATCTCAGGGTCGTGGGTTCGAGCCCCACGTTGGGCGAGTAGAAGTTTTAGTAAGTTGAAAGCTAATCATTGCCAAATGTGTTGACAGTGATGATCATTTCTTACTGCTTATTGACCTTACAAATTTCCTTGCATGCATCTGAGTCATTTCTTTTTGCTCAATAAGCAGCGCAAAGAGAAATAAAGACAACTACTTACTCTACGTCTGTATACAACATGACAAATGAAGCATCTGTAAAACTGCAATGTCCCTCCTGAGATTAACAAAGCATTCTGATTCATGTGTGGGATTGAACCACCAGCGTTTTGTTTAATAACCAAATGCGTTACCACATAACCAACCTGGCAGGAGTTCTTTAGTTTGGGTTGCTTCAATTTCCTCCCACAGTCTAAAAATATGGATCAAGGTAAATTGAATGCTCCAAATTGCCCCATATAGAGTGTGTTTGTGTGTGTGTGTGTGAGTCTGTGCCTAGCAATAGATTTGAGTCCTGTCCTGGGTGCAACCCGAAACAACAAAATGAATTGTGTTGTAAAAACTCTGCTGCTTGGCTCTCGTAGGAGGCGGTCGCACTTTCTCCCTCTCCGTCCTCTCATTCCTGCTTGGCGTCTCTGTCTTGTCTGTGCGGGATTTATCATAACGCTGCTCTTCGAAACGCAAATATGGAACTAAATAAATGGTCTCTCAACGCTATTGACACTATCTTCTCGAGGAGAAGTCGTGGTTCGGGGGAACCAGCTTGCCCCGATGGTACGTTGGCGTCTGGATACACGATGGACGCCTGGGGGAACTGGCGGATCGTGTGTCTGGCCCCCCTGTCCGTGGAAGATGTCTACCTATTCGTATTTATGATCCTGGGATTTCTGCTGATTGGATTATGCATGGTCCTGGTGTATCGCAAAATTATGAGAGTTGGTTCGGTTGTCAACTGCCCCAGGAAACTGCCCAACATGATTGATATGCTGGGCAGAGCCATAGGGACTCAGACTGCGAATTTAAATCGCCACATGGAATCAATCCTGGAGAGGCTATCGGCTCTGCGAACGAATGATGAGTTGGAGATCAGGAATTTACGAGCTGTTTAGCTGCTAAAATGGCTGCGAACAGTCACCCAAACAAACTGAGTCTTATCTGCTATTTGGCTCCCTTATCAGCTTCAGCCTTGAGAGCTGCTACTGCAATTCCTCCAGAAGAACTGGTTTCCTGATTAACTGCTCTACCCTGCTCTCCTATGGACTGCCCCTCCCCTCCGATCCCTTATGGACACGTCTCCTACAGCTTCTTCCTGTCCATGTTTTTTATGTTTGTATTTGCTTGTGTGCTAAAAGGTGTTATCACCTATTCTCCTGATGTATCACCTTTTCTCCCTATTTCTGATGATAGCGCCGCTCCGGGTGAACGCTGGCGTGTTTGTCTGCCGCTGCCCGCCGGTTCTATTCGTCTTTATTATTGTTGTTTGTCTTCTTTTATTGTTTTTCTTTGTAAGGTGACCTTGAGTGTCTAGAAAGGCGCCATCAAATAAAGTGTATTATTCTTATTATTATTATTATTAAAACTGTTTAAAACTTCATTTACATAAAAAATGAAATCAGATTTTTACAGTCGGCAGACTATGATTTCACATGAAATCCACATCTTTGTGTCCACCATTTATGTATCGAGGATTCTTTTTACTATGCACAGAAACAAAACAAAACAAAAAAAAAGATAAAGATGAACAGAAAAACTAACAGAGTTGCCAGATCCCCCAAAACTCATCAGCTAAATCAGTTTTAAATCTGTTAACCTGAAAAGCTGAAACTGCTCCAAAATGTCAAGTTTCGTAGGATTTCAGCATTTTGTTCTCCACATATCAATAAACATTCCATATTAACTGAGAATGATCGTATTGAAATTGTTTTGTAAGGTTTACATGTCTTGTGGCATTAACATTCTTATGTACAGTAGGATGTGTATTTTTTTGCATTATTATAACATAAAAATGACAGATTATAATCCTGACAGTAACCTACTCCAACTTTGATCAAATATTCTAAAATTTGTCTAAATATTGTTCTAACTTCTTAGCACTTATAGGTTAAATCACTGTATGACAAGAAAAAATTACAAAAAGTGCGGCCCTCTATTGGGCAGTTTAGGATTCCAGAATTTCG
>JAFMOC010001643.1:0-12083 GCA_019802505.1 Corydoras sp. C115
AAAATGACAGACCTTGCGTGTGTGTTTGTGTAAATATGTCGAGAAACAAAAAGAACGGTAGTTTAAGTTACGATGATCTAGCCAGAGGAATTAATGTATGGCATTTATCCACACACAAAACATATTTGCATTACATTTGGGTGTTTAGCAAGCGATTTTATCCAAAGAGAATTAAAAATCACTCAGGGTTGTTGAGCATCCCTGGAGAAATGAATGCTTAAAGGCTTTGCTCAAGTTTCCACATTAGAAATATTTAAATTAATCTAAACATAATCAAAGTTAAACGAGCCAGCAAGTCTAACCTGGAAATTTCTGATCCGTAGTCAGACGCGTTATCCATTACGTCACTGGCCCTACAAAGAAAAACTGTGTATCTTAGGTCTATGGGGCTTGAATAGCAATCGCTCAAATGTCAGGGCTGCTGCATTGCCTTATTACACCACCAACAGAATAAAACTTAACATTTAGTGAGGCACGATATCCATTGCCTAACTGATCCGCTACTTAGCGATAACGGGGCACGGATAGATTTTAGGACAGATACTGTAACTGCCTACTTAAGCAGTTTATATTCTTAGTTGGTTTAAAGTTTGTAAAATTGTATAATAGTGTATAATAGAACTTGTTGATATAACTTCTGTTCTTCTAAGAACATTGACAAGGTTCTTTTCCATGGTTACACTGCTAATTACCGCGGTTACCACGTTACAAAGGTTCCAAAGTTAGCAAAGTTAGTTCCAAAGAGTCATTCGGAAGGTAAAGACCAGCAGGGTACAACATGACCATAGCTCTCCTTAGATATTTCATGCAGCCAATGAGGTTTGTATTCTGTTAATATACCAATTATGTTTATTACCTTTTCTAGCATTAGAGTGAATTGATATGTAATTACGGTTCTAAATCAAGATGTAAATTCGTGTGATAAAACCAACAGGATCAGTCTTAAGAGTAATAGTCTACAATATGTAAATTGCTCATTGTATAATTGTTTATTTGATTTATGTTACAGTTCTTACGGTTGGGTTTAAGATTATGTACAAAGTTAAGGTGCATACTCAAGAATAAACCTAATCAGTATTGGAAAGAATATTTGTGCTGTCGACTTTGAATCTGAGGAAGCTACAGTAAGAACTCATTGGTAAAGTAAGAACTCAGTGCTTGAGTTTATTCTTCACTGCTGGAGTAATCCTGCAGATAGAAGATGCCAAATAGTCGTAGTGATACGAATAGCAACGAGATCTTCGTAGAGACTAGATCAAGCGTCAAGGATGACACACATTATCATGATGACACACATTCACAAGTGACTGACTGTCCAGAAGGTCCTGATTCAACTCCTGAAGAAGAGCCACAAAGAGACCAAAGAGTCCGCAAGAGAACGGAGAAGAGTCAAGCACTACACGACGAACGAGTGAAAAGAATTGAACGTCGCTTCAGTGTGTGCTACAAGAAGTGGAATGAAGTCATTCAGACCGTCAACCAAGATTTAGGTGGACAGTGCTCAGCCGACTTGTTGGATGAAAATGTCACCAAAGCGAATGATGCCTCAAAAAACTTGAATGCTATCTATGACGAGCTGAGACGAATTAGTGTTCCTGATCAAGATACACGTCGTAGAATCAACATCTGTCAATCAGTGACACAGAAGATCATGCACCGAGCAACGAATGTTCAAGAACATGGTCTTGAAGAGCCAAGATCAGCCAAAAGCAGCATTCGCCTTCGCAGCAGCAAGAATTCAAATTATTCCCATCGATCTTCTGCTAGTAAAAGGAGCGCAGCTGCCGAAGTTGCCGCCAAAGAAGCCACCTTGAAAGTAATGCTAGAGCAAGAACATCATATAGAAGAATTGCAACGGCTGGAAGCTGCGCTGCCCAGCTAAAGGATAAACAAGAAGCCAAGCTAGAAGCCAAGCGCAGAGAAATAGCACGTCTGGAAATGATTAAAGAACTGGAAGCTGCTAAGGCAAGGCAGCAAGTATATGAACAAAGTGAACGTTCTTATCGAACATCTGAAAGGAGTCAACGTTTAGATGACGAAATGGGTAAGCTGCTTCATCAAGCTGTTCCTGCGAAGAGTGGAAAGGAAATCAAACAGGAACTGAGTCCACCACGTTGTTCTTTCCCACCACAAGCTGTTATAAATCCAGCTGAAGACAACACAGCATCCTTTGCTAAAGTACTTGCAGAATCGATCAATGCTAATCGCCTTCCCATCCCAGAACCAACAATATTCAGTGGTGATCCACTTCGGTACAAGGACTGGAAAGTGTCCTTTCAAACGCTTATAGACAGAAAGAACATCCCAGATGAAGAAAAGATATATTATCTACGAAAATATGTGGGTGGAAATGCAAAAAGGGCCATAGAGAGTTACTTCCTGCAAGGGACTGAGTCAGCCTATTTTGATGCATGGCATATCCTGGAAGAACGTTATGGCAGTTCATTCATCCTTGCCCAAGCGTACAGAGATAAGATCGAAGCATGGCCCAAAATAAGCAGCAAAAATAATATGGAACTGCAAGAACTAGTTGACTTCCTTCGCAGTTGTGAATCTGCAATGTTTCAAATCGAAGATCTCGAAGCGCTTAACAGTTGCAGCGAAAATAGAAAGATACTTACTAAACTTCCAGATTGGTTGATCTTGAGATGGAAACGGAAAGTCATAAAATTACAAGAACAAGGTATAAAATTTCCAAGCTTCAGCCAGTTTGTCCAGTTTCTAACACGTGAAGCCAAAATCGTTTGTAACCCAATGACTTCTTTCCCTACACCAAATCCACGTGAAGGAGAGAAAAGTAAGAGTATAAGTAATAAGTATAGAAATCCAGGAGCAAATGCTCTAATAACGAATTCAGATGAGAACGCCACCATCAAAGACTGTGTCTACTGTGAGAAAGCAGGACACAGCTTACCAGATTGCCGTAAGTTTATGAAGAAGACAATTACAGAAAGAGTCAAGTTTGTCCAGGAGAAAAGGTTGTGCTTCGGTTGCTTGAAATGGGGTCATCGTTCCAAGAACTGCAGTGAGAGAAATATCTGCAAGACATGCGAGAAGGGTCATCCAACTTTTCTTCATGATAACCGTGCTAAAGGAGAACGCAAGCAAGAAAACACGCAAGTAGTAAAGGCTGATGGAGCAAAACACAAAGACGAGCCAAAGGATGAAAGGCCAGAAAACCTACAAGATCAACCAAGTACATCTACAAGTACATGTGGAGCCATAGTACATACGGTGATCGTGAGTGGCAGCCACACCCATGCATCTACAATAATTCCGGTGTGGGTCTCTGCTGCGGCTCAGCCATATCGCGAAGTTCTTGTGTACGCACTTCTGGATACACAGAGTGATACGACATTTATACTGGAGGAGACTGCAAGGGCACTCAACGTAAGGAGTGAACCAGTTCAGCTGAGTATTACCACGCTATCTTCAACAAATAGCATTGTGTCCTGCAAGAAGATGACTGGTTTACAAGTAAGAGGGTTCTATTCAGACGAGATAATACCACTTCCCGTGACTTATTCTAGAGAAATTATACCGGCAAATAGAAATCATATTCCTACACTGGAGATAGCAAAGTTATGGATTCATCTGGAACATATTGCAGATGAGATTGCCCCTCAGCAAAGCTGTGAAGTTGGCCTTTTAATAGGCAGCAACTGTCCTCAGGCTTTACTACCAAAACAAGTAGTGGCTGGTGATAGAAACCAACCCTTTGCACTGCAAACGGATTTGGGATGGATTGTAGTCGGCTGTGGTAATCCATATCTCAACTATGGAGATGGTATGGGAGTAAGCCACCAAGTGGTAGTGAAGAAAGTAGTACCAGATCTTCAGTCTCCCTCAGATCTTACAAGTGAAATGTATTCTGCCAAGTTCCAAGGAACCTCTCTGAATGATCATCTTTTAACCGGTCCAGATTTAACGAATGCCTTGGTGGGAGTTTTGTTTCGCTTTCGAAGAGGTCCAATTGCAATCATGTGTGACATAGAGCGCATGTTTCACCAGTTCCATATGAAAACAGAAGACCAAGATTATCTTCGATTCCTCTGGTGGGAGAATGGGAATCTCGAAGTTCAACCTTCTACTTATCGAATGAAGGTCCACTTGTTCGGTGCAGCCTCATTACCTGGGTGTGCCAACTATGGACTCAAGCATATTGCCGCGGAAGGACGAGGACGCTTTAGTGATGACGCCATCAAATTCATACAGCGGAATTTTTACGTCGATGATGGCCTGTTAAGTATGACATCTACAAGTCAAGCAATCCAGCTGGTGAAAGAAGCCAGAGAACTTTGCAGCACGGGCAACCTACGACTTTACAAGTTCGTTTCCAATAGTAGAGAAGTCCTTGAATCTATTCCTAAGGAAGAATGTGCTGAAGCTACTACAACCAAGGATATGACATTAGGAGAATCTCAAATAGAAAGAGCTCTTGGGGCGCAGTGGTGCGTGGCCTCTGACGAGTTTAGAGTGGTTGTCAGGGAGAAACCACTTAACCTCAGAAGATTATCGGGAAAGCAGATCCTGCTGCAACCATGTTGGGACGATACTTCACCCGATGATTTGAAACCTCAGTGGGAACGTTGGTTCCAAGAACTCTTGGCCAATCTCTTCTGGAGTCGGTGGAAGAAAGAGTATCTCCTGAACCTTCAACCAAGACAGAAGTGGATCAAGGATCCCAGAGATGCAAAGGTTAACGATATCGTCCTTCTGCAAGAAGATGCTACATCTCGTAACCTGTGGAAACTGGCAAGGGTCGTTGAAGTGTATCCAGGAAGAGACGGTAGAGTGGGAAATGTGAAGTTGTGCATCAGCGATTCCAACCTGGATAAGAAAGGAAGGCGTGTTTCCAAACCAATTTATCTGGAGAGGCCTATCCATACGACGGTGACATTACTAGAAGCAGAGTGAAGACCATCATCTTCATCTTCACTTTATAGTTGTAAATTCATGCGAATTCAACACCAAGCTAGTACTGTAAAATAATCTGCTTGGTATAATTTCATTTCATGATTTAAAATCATAGATTTTGGTGGGAGTGTAACTGCCTACTTAAGCAGTTTATATTCTTAGTTGGTTTAAAGTTTGTAAAATTGTATAATAGTGTATAATAGAACTTGTTGATAGAACTTCTGTTCTTCTAAGAACATTGACAAGGTTCTTTTCCATGGTTACACTGCTAATTACCGCGGTTACCACGTTACAAAGGTTCCAAAGTTAGCAAAGTTAGTTCCAAAGAGTCATTCGGAAGGTAAAGACCAGCAGGGTACAACATGACCATAGCTCTCCTTAGATATTTCATGCAGCCAATGAGGTTTGTATTCTGTTAATATACCAATTATGTTTATTACCTTTTCTAGCATTAGAGTGAATTGATATGTAATTACGGTTCTAAATCAAGATGTAAATTTGTGTGATAAAACCAACAGGATCAATCTTAAGATTAATAGTCTACAATATGTAAATTGCTCATTGTATAATTGTTTATTTGATTTATGTTACAGTTCTTACGGTTGGGTTTAAGATTATGTACAAAGTTAAGGTGCATACACTGTAAAAATGATTTTAGAGGGCAGTATATATAACCCATGTATATTGTTTAAAAAATATTCCAATTTATTTGTCAGTAATTAAAATACATTATAATGGGTAAATTCTACCTACACTACCTATTTATTAACAGTAACAAATGCAACTTTATAAAATAGTGTAACAAATACTCAAAATCTATTGGTCCTGCGCACATTTTGAGTGTTGAGGAGCTGCACGTGTCTCATCGAGCTGCTGTTTAAGGTAAGATTAATTTTTAACATGTTTAAGTTTTTCGCAAAAGTTGATGTATATCAGTGAAAGTTCTATAACAAGATTATTAGTCTGCGTGCTTGTGTATAACTAGGAATTTACCCTTACGGCACAGGCAGTTTGCTGTAGCAAGCAAAGCTGGCTAACTAGCTAGCCAGTGCTACATAATATTAATTATAAAATATAGTTCTAGCAGTCAACAAAGCCTGAAGCAGTGCGCGGGTTCATGGTAAAATGACGGTTATTTCAAACTAGCAAACATGTGCGGACCAAGACTTCGAACTTCAGACATACTACACCCGGTATCTTACCAATGTCACGATTTGAACAACGTCACAGAATTTATTTCAAATTTTTATTCGGATCGTGTGCTATGATTACATACTAAAAATGGCGGCGGACTAGATGTCTCGCATACTGCATTCGCGTACTGTTGAGTATGGAAGTACGCGCTTTCGGACACAGCCATAGCTTAGCTGAGGTTATTTGGCTAGCGCGCCATTTCGGTGTAAGCACGAGGAGGAGGATGGCTAAATGAGCTAACATTGCTTAGCTAGCTGAGGCATTTTTCTTAGCGCGCCAACTTGATGTATGTATGAGGAGGCTGGAGAACTGAGGAACTGAGGTAACATAGTTTAGCTAAGGCATTTAGCTCGCGCACTAACGAGGAGAGGATGAGGATTATGTATCTAATTTCCAAGTCACAACAAGCTTTAAATGTTTTATGTGCAAGTATGATTAAATAAACATTCATGCTCAGTGACTTTCCAGCTAATTGTATTAAGTTTTGTGCCATTATCATGGCTGTGTAGTGTTTATATATATATATATATATATATATATATATAGACAAAATTAACAAAGCTTCTAACACTATGTTAAACCTTGATAACTCTTTAATTAGACCCAGTTCATCTGTAAATAATCTCGGTGTCATTATTGATTCAGATCTCTCCTTTACAAAGCACATTAGCAATATTACTAGAATTGCATTTTTTCACCTTCGTAACATTTCGAAGCTACGAAACATCCTCTCCCTCCAAGATGCAGAAAAACTAATTCATGCTTTTATTACCTCAAGGTTAGATTATTGTAATTCACTTCTGACAGGATGTTCTAATAAATCATTACATAAATTACAACTTGTGCAGAATGCTGCAGCTAGAGTTTTAACTAAAACCAGAAAGTTTGATCATATAACTCCTGTGTTATCAAACTTGCACTGGCTACCAGTTAAGTTTCGTATCGAGTACAAAATTCTATTAATAACATATAAAATTTTACATAACCAGGCTCCACAGTATCTGAGTGAGCTGATTCAATTGTACCAGCCGACACGTGAGCTCCGATCTCAAGGTGCTGGCTTACTCTTAGCTCCTAGAATAAATAAAATTACTGCTGGTGGAAGAGCGTTCTCCCACAAGGCTCCTCAACTTTGGAATAGCCTTCCAGTTACTGTTCGTGATTCTGAATCACTATTAATCTTTAAAAATAAATTAAAAAAACACATTTATTTAATCTTGCGTTTAGCTAATCCCCTGTAGATAAAGATGTAGATCTCAGACTTGGCTGTGTTGGGGGGTAATCTCTGATCAGTGTATGCTGGCATTTCACCTCTTCACCCACCTCATCATTAATGGGGGGGTGTGGCGCTGGAATGATGCTGTTCCGGGGCGCCATCTCAACTATGTAGAGTCTGCAGTATCTGCCTCTTTTAGTTATGCTGCTCTAGTCAGTGATGCCGGAGTCACATGCTGCACTGTGTCAATTAATTACTTATTAATTAAATGCCGTGCTTTATTATTAGCTCTAACTCCCTTCCTTTGTCTGTTTCTTTTGAGGTGTCCCCCGGCTTCCTGGAGATCCATGGCTCTGCTTACGAATACTGTATGGATCCTGACAAGGCGGTCCTGCAGGATGCCCCCTAATGGACTCACATATAGTTTTCTAGTTGTTAGTTTTTCCATTTGTTTAATATCTGTACATGGCTGTCCTACATTGTTGTTGCTGCCCGGCCGCTCAAGGAGGATGAGTCCCCCACTGAGTCTTGGTCCTCCCAAGGTTTCTTCCTTAAATAACAACATAAAAGGGAGTTTTTTCTTGCCACTGTCGCTTCGGCTTGCTCTTTGGGGGTTTAAAGGCTTTTCATTCTGTAAAGCTGCTTTGTGACAATGTACTGTTGTAAAAAGCGCTATATAAATAAATTACTTGACTTGACTTGATATATATATATATATATATATCTTCAATTGTTAGCTCAATTGTTTCATTAGAAATTTTATGTCTTGATGGTAATTATTTTTATTGCTTGTTAAATAATAATAAGATAAAAAAAATATGTAATTCTGATTTGAAATGTGCTTTTAATTCTCAACAACAGACATTTACTCACCATGCAGAAACAAGCAGGTGGTCATAATATTCTTCCTGGACAGTGAGATGACAGATAGCAAGGTTATCTTTCACTACAAATTATTCTTACAGAAGTAAATGTATCAACTAAACTGCAATCTCTTCTCTTTCCCCCTCTCTCGCCCTACAGCTAAAAACAACAAAAAAGTCCGACAATGACAGTCCAGTTACGTGTCATCATCGAAGAACACGATATCCGAAAGTTGATTCTTCCTTCAGGGATTCCTAATACAGTTGAAGATCTTGTTTCATTAATTGTTGAAACATTCCAATTACATGGGGAGTTTGGACTACTGTATGAAGATGATGATTTTGGGAAACAATTTTTCAGTGTCACTTCAACTTCCGAACTGCATGACCAGGCCACTGTAAAAATAATAAGAAAAGAGACTACATTTGTCCTTGACTTGCACCCACAACACGAATCAAGTTCTCTAGACACCACTGGAGATGAAAGCGAAATATACACATCTTCTTTGGATAATGATAACAGTCATGCGTCGTTTAGCTCACATGACACCGTTCTCCCTGTGTCGTACCGCATTGGTACATGGCCAGTGCCATTTCAACTCCCCAATTTTTCTCGTGACATTGAGTATGTCCTTGCAGAGGCAAACAAGTCATTTATTACCTCTGGAAGACACTTCACAGATGCAAGTGTTAAATCAGCAATAATGCAAGACCTTGCCAAAGCCATATTTTCTTACACGGCCTATCCTTCAAATATGCAAATAGCCTCAGTTGCTGAAGCCCTTGTTGAGAAGTTTCCATGCCTTAAGGAGCCTGGATCCTTTTCAGGGATGTATGGCTGGCAGCAACGCCTCAAGTACAAGATGCACAATTATCGTGCAAAGCTGAAATCACGAAAATATGCCCATCCTGAAATTGAAATAAATATGCTAAAGAGGAAGTCGCCGAGTGACAAGGCCCCAGCCAAAAATGTGAAGAGGCCAAAGAAAGCAGAGGTGAATTATCTCCCTCCTCATCCTGTTGGAGAAAATCCAGACACATTGGAGATGGAGAGGCTTGAGTTAGTTGAAGAAGTCAAGAAGAAGAACAATGCGAAGATAATCAGGGAAAAAATGTCCAAAACATTTTCAAGTCGAAGAATGGAGGTGGTAACCCTCAGCCCAGTTGTTGGTGTTTTCAAGGAGAGGTGGCCAGCATTATTCAGTGAGACTCAAGTAAGTTTTTTTTTTACGGCATGTTGTATTGGTGGACATTTTAGTTGTGAAATGACTGCTTATAAAAATAAGCTGTTTTTTGTTTTAGACCGTTTAGAAATGGTGACTTTCTGAAATAGTTGTATTATTTTTGTCACTTAACTTCTTCTCTAGATTAAAGAAGAGTTCCGACGTATTACAACAGTAGCCCTGGAAGAGAAATTCATGCTGAAACTTGATTGGTACACACCACGTCTTGTACAGCTGATGCATGCCAGAGGAGGAGCTGCTGGTGCTAGGATGCACCCACTCCTGAATGCTGTAAAAGAGGTGTGTATGTCCTTTTTGGTTAATTTTTTTTTTTTTTTTTAAAAGGTGCAAAACTGATTTGCAGAAACTCTTTTTTTTTCCAGTCTGAAAGTCTTGAGAGAAAAAGGGATGCAGTTGTTTGTGGCCTCATGGAGTATCTTGGGGGGCACCAAGAAGACCTCTTTCAAGACTGTCAGGTATGTTAAGTGATTGATTGAACTTGAGGTATTCAGAGTTACCCTGATACCATTGTTTCATTTTTGATTCCCTTCACAAAACTGATTATGTAATCAGCCAGTTGGTTACCTGATCTACAGTATATTATTCAGGACAGATAGTATTCAGGCTCAGGAATTATTTCTACCATCAGTCCTGTATTACTATATTCATTCCGTGTCTTTACATCCCTTACATATTTGTTTGTTCATTGTAAGGTGGTCTAAAACATATTGTAAGGTCTTACATTTTAAAAATTGCATTCAATCAGTAACTATGCTTAACATTGCATTAAGTTACATTGCATTAAAATATACAGATTGGGCACACATTAAATATGAAAATCTCAAAGGTTCTCCCCTATTTTGGGTGGTTTAATTGCAGATATAACTTCATATTATGATGACACATTTCTGTACTGAAGAGAGTGTTCTGTCCAGCATAACTATTTTTCAATCTACAGCAGTGGATTAGGTTGAATTTCCTTATGGGATACACGTTTTATCTTTAATTTGTCACCTGCTTGTAGATGTGCTGAATAATACTAAAAAGTTTCATTAGATTGTAAATTATATATTGTTAATATTTTAATATTAAATACATATGCTTTTTTTTTTTTTTTACATGGAGGATGAACATGAAGACCACACAGACCAAACCTTGAAGGTGCTAGTGATCCATAGTGCTATGGCTAAAGATGATCCAGCAGATGTTTCTATTATAATAGAGGGCATCAAAGTGCTGAAGGGTTGTGGAACCAAGACCAAGGCATGCATACTGTTGATGGGCTTGATCTATGCCCTCAACCTTGAATATCCAAAGAAGCTCAAGTACACTTTTGAAGTATTACAGAAATTTTTTCTTGAGCTTGATGGAGCAAAACTGTCCAAGAGGGTCCATAGCCTCAAATGTAAACTAATGGAATGAACAGTTTTACAGACATTCATGTTACTCCTGTTATTAGGATTGTTTACATGTTTTGATCCTATCGTTTTCAACTAGCATTATATATATATATATATATATATATATATATATATATATATATATATATATATATATATATATATATATATATATATATATATATATATATATATATATATATTTATTTTGAAAATCTACCCCAGACCATTTCAGCATTTTGTGATGCACTTGTTCAAGAAATTTGTTGAAAAAAAACTTTTTGAAGGGGAAGTAATTGTTTGAGAAACTTTTGGTTTTACTGAATATGCATGGAAAGGGTACTTTTGTATTTTTTGTTTCTTGAATGCACAGTTAATTAAACAAAAGTTTACATCAAAATTGTCTGTCCATTTTATTTAAGTAAATTTAACTTTCTCTGACTAAGTACTGGTTAGCTAGTCATATTAAAATATATTATGTAATATATAACTATAAAATATGAGGTAAATAAAGAAGCAACATTCATGTCAATATTACTTCATTTTTTAAATGAACAGTATTTAAAAATATTGGGTACACTTTATCTGTTTTTAGTGTGTGTGCCATAACTGATTAATTTAGGCAATCTTAACTCAATATATGAGGTAAAATATACCCAAACAAACTGAGTGCAAATACTTACCTCACATTTATTGGGTAGATTCTATAGGTAATTTTTTACAGTGTACTCAAGAATAAACCTAATCAGTATTGGAAAGAATATTTGTGCTGTCGACTTTGAATCTGAGGAAGCTACAGATACAGAGAACCGTTTCTCATAGAATCTCATTATATGCTTTTTATTGTAAATGAGTACAGTTGTTTGCACGACTGTATTTAATAACGAACTGCCTTAATTTTCTACGTGAAAATAGTTTTCATCCAAGTTTTAGGTTTTTGTTAAGATTTGTAAGTTGCTTTGGATAAAAGCTTCTGCTAAATGACTGGATGTAGATACCAGAAAGTATCATTTTGTTTTCATTCACTCATTTCTGTCTGTGAAATCGTAACACACCACGACATAGACGTGTGCACTAAAATGACAGACCTTGCGTGTGTGTTTGTGTAAATATGTCGAGAAACAAAAAGAACGGCAGTTTTAGTTACGTTGATCTAGCCAGAGGAATTAATGTATTGCATATATCCACACACAAAACATATTTGCATTACATTTGGGTGTTTAGCAAGCGATTTTATCCAAAGAGAATTAAAAATCACTCAAGGTTGTTG
>JAFMOC010001640.1:0-12743 GCA_019802505.1 Corydoras sp. C115
CCAAGCAGCCACACTGCAGTGTACCTACGAGCCTATGGTAATTGACTCGTGCGGAAGTATTAGAAACCTACAGTGTTTGTTTTTGAACTCATGGTTATGAGGAAACATGGGATCATGTTTTTGGTGGACGCTGATGGTTGTTGGTCATAAGGAGGTGACAGGGTGTATCTCTCCCCGTTACAGTACAAACATGGAGTAGGTTCAGGAGCAGCTCTTCTTTCAGATGTTCCAACCGGTACGGTCCCGTATTCATTTATAGAACCATGCAGCATGCCGGTTCGTCCTGCTCAAACACCATCGTCAACGTTGCGACAGAAATGGGAGGAGGGTCTGATTGTAATGTAGGAGCTTTCACGTGGTGGTAGCACTGATGTTCTTCTCACTCTCTGTTCTGCACTGTGGTTCTCAAGAAAACCAGTTTCTGTAGTGTTAGTGCGTGGAACAGTTTTAGCTGTTTTAGCACTCTTACCCTAGTACTTTCTTTACAAAGCTCAGAAGCGTTTTTAGTGGGGCCTTCCCTAAACTGTTTATTTGACTTTACTCTGCGTAGTAACATGACGTGTTTGGGTGAGGGAGCTAGAGCTAATGAACATCTGTATAACGAGTTCCAGACAGATTTAGAAATAAAACCCAACATGGAGAAATAAGAACCAGACGTTCCACATGTGAAGTTTCAGGTTCTGAAATTAAAAATCCCCGGATCACAGTTCACTGATCACGGAGCAGCAGAGCAAAGGGGAAGTGGACATCATACAGGGTCCCAGCTCACTGATCACTGAGCGGCAGAGTGGCAATGCAGAGGGGAAGTGACATCATACAGGATCACAGGACATTTACAAATATTCCAGTTCCATCTGCTGTGTGAGAAACACATGAGACAAAGAGAACCGAAACCCAATATTTCAGTCTAAACAATACCCCCCCCCCCTACCGTCCTCTCCTCACAACCCTCTCTCTCTTCTTCACCTCTCACTGAACAAACTGCAGAGCAAATGTGTATAAAGAACATCCGAGTGTGGACCAGACCCAGGGTCCATACACTCTGCTATTCTACACTAACACACGCTCACCTGTGTAATGTACCTCGCCTGTGTAATGCTGTGCAACGCACCTCGTCTGTGTAATACACCTCACCTGTATAACACTCCTCACCTGAGTATTACTCCTCACCTGTGTAACACACCATGCCTATGTAACACACCTAACTTGTGTTGCGCTCCTCACCTCTGTATTACTCCTTGAGTGTGTAATGCTGTGTAACGCTCCTTACTTCTGTAAGACATTTTGCCCATGCAACGCTGTGTAATGCTCCTCATCTGTGTATTAAACCCTCACCTGTGTAACACCTTGCCTGTTATCAATGTGTAACTCTCCTTACCTGTATATTACTCCTCACCTGCGTAAACACACCTCGCCTTTGTAACACACCTTGCCTATGTAACACACCTAACCTGTGTAACGCTCCTCACCTTTGTATTACTTCTCACCTGTTGTAACGCCCCTCACCTGTGTAACAAACCTTGCCTATGTAACACACATAACTTGTATAACGCACATCACCTGTGTAATCCACCTCTCCTGTATAACGCACCTCGTCTGTAAAACGCACCTCACCTGTGTAACGCACCTCACTTATGTAACACACCTCACCTGTGTAACACACTTCGTCTGTAAAACGCACCTCACCTGTCTATACAACCTGACGTGTGTAACACATCTCACCTGTATAACACAGCATACCTGTGTAATGCACCTCATCTGTGTAACACACCTCACCTGTGTGCAGGTAGCGGTTTTCCTGAGATTACAGAAGCAGTGGGATGGAGCTGACGTTCTTGTCTTCGTTGTTCCTCATCAGTTCATTGGGAAACTCTGTGATCAGATGAAGGCTCACGTCAAACCAGGAGCCATTGGGATCTCACTCATTAAGGTCCGAGCCAATCAGTATCCATCTTTTCAAAACATCACCAATCAGAACCTCAGATTCCTGCACATGATTTCAGAACCAATCAAATTCCTGCTCATGCATTTCAGAGCCAACTGGATTCCTGCTTATACAGCCAATCAGGATCCTGCTCATGCGTTTCAGAGCCAATCAGAATCTCTTTTGTCAAAAATTATAAGATGTGATTCTGGTTGTAGTTCATAGCCCCTCTCATTGTTCCGCATCGTTAGCAGTGATTCGTTAGCTTCTCCTGTGTGGAGGTGCTTTGCAGTGGTGTCACAGAGCTATAATATAAAATGAGTCTCTGTATCATGGAGGGAACTTTTTATTCTCCACAGGTGTTACACTCATGTAGGAAACAGACTGCAGTAATCTAACTGATGGGCATACTGGGAAAGCCGAGGCAGATTCACAGATCTGGTTCTCCGGTTTTCTCTGCAGGGGATAGATGAAGGTCCTGCAGGTCTGACCCTGATCTCTGACATCATCAGGAGAAAGCTGGAGATGGATGTGAGTGTGCTTATGGGAGCCAACATCGCCAGTGAGGTGGCTGAGGGCAAATTCTGTGAGACCACCATCGGTATGACAGACACACACACACTCACACACACACACACACACACACACACACACACAAACACACATCGGCTACAACTACTAATATAAACTGGATATCAGCTATACACATTAACACGAGGGTAATGTGTGTATGTGTGTGTGTTTGTGTAGGAGCCACTAACACTCAAAGTGGTCAAGTGTTTAAGGAATTGATGCAGACACCAAACTTCCGCATCACAGTCGTCTCAGAGTGCAACACTGTAGAACTGTGTGGAGCACTGAAGGTACACACACACACGTGCACACACACACACACACACACACACACACACACTCACTCACTCGAAAAATCACTCACAAACATACATATACAAACACACACACACACACACACACTCATACACAGGGCGCTGTAGCTCAATGGTTAGGGTAGTTCATATCCCAGGTCCACTGAAGTTACTAGTGTGGGTCCTTGAGCAAGACCCTTAACTCTCATTGCTCCAGGGATGACGTGATTAACCCTGTGCTCACCTTGTAAGTCACTTTGGATAAAAGCATCTGCTAAATGACCAAATGTAAATGTAATACACATATACACACACACACTCACATGCATATAAAACACACTAACACTAACAAACATACATACACAGACACACACACACACACACACACACACACACAAACATACATACAAATGCACACACACACACACACACACACAAAACAAACACACACACAGTATATATGACTGTGCAAGTGTAAAAATGTTTTTGTTAATTGTGTGTGTGTGTGTGTGTGTGTGTGTGTGTGTGTGTGTGTGTGTGTGTGTGTGTGTCAGAATATCGTCGCAGTGGGGGCGGGGTTTTGTGATGGGTTGGGGTTTGGTGATAACACGAAGGCGGCGGTTATTCGGTTGGGGTTGATGGAGATGGTGGCCTTTGCTAAAATCTTCTGCACCACCACCGTTACCTCTGCAACCTTCCTGGAGAGCTGCGGCGTGGCTGATCTCATCACCACCTGCTATGGAGGACGCAACCGCCGTGTCGCAGAAGCCTTCGTCAGCTCTGGCAAGGTACCCTGACTCACACAGATGATCCAGAACATCAGCTGGATCGAGAATGTAGAACAACCACCAAAAAACAAACCACTCACACTGTACTCTCTCAAAGAGCATGCACCACTCACACTGCACCCTCTTACCCAGCATGCACCACTTAAACAGCACTCTCTTACCCAGCATGCAATGCAGTGTGTTTTGTTTTTCTTTAGCTCACACTAAATCTTATTCCCTACTGAGGGTTTCAATAAAGTGAACTCTATCTAGTGAGCAGTGAAGTGGGTGAACAAGTGGAATTTTAAAAAATCACTGAATTTTTTTAAATTCCACTTGTTCACCCACTTCACTGCTGTGTACTCTGTACTGTTGTTCACTACAGTACACTGATATGAGTTTAGAATGAGACTCTGCTGCTCCCTGGTGGTAACAGAAAACAGTAACCTCCAAAACATAAATAACACCTAGCCTTTACATCATGGTTCGTGTGTGTGTGTGTGTGTGTGTGTGTGTGTGTGTGTGTGTGTGTGTGTGTGTGTGTGTAGTCCATTGCAGAGCTGGAAGTTGAGATGCTGAATGGTCAGAAGCTTCAGGGGCCTCAGACCTCTGCTGAAGTTTTTAAGATTTTGCAGAAGAAAAACATGGTAGAGAAGTAGGTCATCACCATCATTATCATAATCATCATCATCATCATACAATAGCTCATTAGATGGTTCCATGTAAAATATATATCTAGCTCAGTTTGTAGAGTTACATTTGAACTGTGATTCAGATTCAGTTCTAGATTCAGATCCAGATTCAGATTCAGTTCTAGATTCAAATCCAGATTCGAATACAGATTCAGATCCTGACTCAGATACAGATTTGAATCCAGATTCAGATCCGGCCGGACTCAAGTCAAGTCAAGTCATGTCAAGTAATTTATTTATATAGCGCTTTTTTTACAACAGTACATTGTCACAAAGCAGCTTTACAGAATGAAAAGCCTTTAAACCCCCAAAGAGCAAGCCAAAGCGACAGTGGCAAGAAAAAAAAACTCCCTTTTATGTTGTTATATAAGGAAGAAACCTTGGGAGGACCAAGACTCAGTGGGGGACTCATCCTCCTTGAGCGGCCAGGCAGCAACAACGATGTAGGACAGCCATGTACAGATATTAAACAAATGGAAAAACTAACAACTGGAAAACTATATGTGAGTCCATTAGGGGGCGTCTTGGACCGCCTTGTCAGGTTCCATACAGTACTCGTCAGCAGAGCCATGGATGAAGATCTCCAGGAAGCCGGGGGACACCTCAAAAGAAACAGACAAGGAAGGCAGTTAGAGCTAATAATAAAGCACGGCATTTAATTAATAAGTAATTTATTGACACAGTGCAGCATGTGACTCCGGCATCACTGACTAGAGCAGCATAACTAAAAGAGGCAGATACTGCAGACTCTACATAGTTGGGATGGCACCCCGGAACAGCATCATTTCAGCGCCACCCCCCCCCCCCATTAATGATGAGGTGGGTGAAGAGGTGAAACGACAGCATACACTGATCAGAGATTACCCCCCAACACAGCCAAGTCTGAGATCTACATCTTTATCTACAGGGGTTAAACGCAATTAGTTAAACGCAAGGTTAAATAAATGTGTTTTTAATTTATTTTTAAAGATTAATAGTGATTCAGAATCACGAACAGTAACTGGAAGGCTAGTTGAGGAGCCTTGTGGGAGAACGCTCTTCCACCAGCAGTAATTTTATTTATTCTAGGAGCTAAGAGTAAACCAGCACCTTGAGATCGGAGCTCACGTGTTGGCTTGTATGATTGAATCAACTCACTCAGATACTGTGGAGCCTGATTATGTAGAATTTTATATGTTATTAATAAAATTTTGTTAACTGGTAGCCAGTGCAAGTTTGATAACAGGAGTTATATGATCAAACTTTCTGGTTTTAGTTAAAACTCTAGCTGCAGCATTCTGCACAAGTTGTAATTTATGTAATGATTTATTAGAACATCCTGTCAGAAGTGAATTACAATAATCTAACCTTGAGGTAATAAAAGCATGAATTAGTTTTTTTTCTGCATCTCGGAGGGAGAGGATCTTTCGTAGCTTCGAAATGTTACGAAGGTGAAAAAATGCAATTCTAGTGATATTGCTAATGTGCTTTGTAAAGGAGAGATCTGAATCAATAATGACACCGAGATTATTTACAGATGAACTGGGTTCTAATTAAAGAGTTATCAAGGTTTAACATAGTGTTAGAAGCTTTGTTAATTTTGTCCTTGGGTCCAACTATCAGAAACTCTGTTTTATCAGAATTTAGCAGTAGGAAGTTTTTTGACATCCATATTTTAATATCTTGGATGCAGTCCTCGAGCTTACTGACTGAACGACCATCATTAGGGTTAGCTGAAACATATAACTGTGTATCATCTGCGTATGAGTGGAAACTGATTCCATGTTTACGAATAATTGATCCCAAGGGAAGCATATATAATGCAAATAGGAGTGGACCCAGAACTGACCCTTGTGGGACACCATATTTAACTTTAGCGAGATCAGAATATTGGTTGTTAACACAGGTGAATTGATATCGATCTGTCAGGTAGGATTTAAACCACTGGAGTGCAGATCCTGTAACACCCACAATGTTTTCTAATCTATCAACTAAGATGTTATGGTCTATAGTGTCAAAGGCTGCACTAAGATCTAATAATACAAGAAAAGAGATTTGGTTATTATCAGAGGACATTAATAAGTCATTAACGACTTTAATTAAGGCTGTCTCAGTGCTATGGTGAGACCTAAAACCTGACTGAAAAACTTCATGGACGTTATTAGCTAGAAGATGGCGATTCAGCTGGTTGAACATTTTTCTAGGATTTTAGATACAAAAGGAAGGTTTGATATTGGTCTATAGTTGGACAGTATTAGAGGATCTAAATTAGGTTTTTTAAGTAATGGTTTAATGACTGCACACTTCAGATTTTTGGGGACATAGCCTATTTTAAGTGATGAATTTATAATGTTTATAAAAGGCTCTGTAATATTTGGTAGGTCTTTAAGCAGGTTTGTAGGTATTGGGTCTAACATACAGGATGTTGTCTTTGATTGTGTAATTAATGAGACAAGCTCTTTTTTAGATATGGGGTTAAAGGTATTTAACTCTTGTACTATATTATTTTCTCTACCACTAGATTTTTCAGAAATCATTGAGGGTTGATTATTGGTTACGCTACACAATGCATTAGATGATTTAAGTCTTATGTTTTCATGAAGAAATTCATGAAATCATTGCTGCTGAACTGTGAGTGAATCTGTGAATCTGATTCAGTAGCACTTCGAGTTAATTTGGCAATGGTACTAAAGAGGAATCTTTGGTTGTTTTTGTTGTTCTCTATTAATTTAGAATAATATTTAGTCTTCGCTGCATTGAGTGCATGTTTGTACTCAGTCATTCTGTCCTTCCATGCAACCCTAAATACCTCTAATTTAGTTTGTCTCCATTTACGCTCCATGGTTCTAGTGGCTTGTTTTAGGGCGCGTGTTTGATCATTAAACCATGGAACGAGTCTTTTATCTTTAATCCTTTTTAGTTTAAGTGGAGCGACACTGTCTAAGGTTGCAGAAAACACGTGTTTGAGGTATTCCGCTGTGTTTTCAAGTTCATCGGGTCCTGATGCTGGTTTAATGTTTAATTCAGGTAAATGTTGTAGGAATGACACAGCAGTAGAGGGCATGATTGTACGCTTCATGTCATATTGCGGTTTAATGACTGGATCAATATCAATTTCTAAATCGTAGGTTATCAAATAGTGATCGGAGATGACCTCACATAGTGGAACAATAGTTAAATTATTAATGTTAATACCATGTGATAAAACTAAGTCTAATGTATGTTTACAGCGATGTGTTATACCAACTACACTTTGAGTAATGCCCATGGAATCTAGGATGGAGTCAAAGGCTAATTTAAATGAGCCTAGTGGGTTTTCAAAGTGAACATTGAAGTCACCGACTATTAAGGCCTTGTCTGATGAGATTACTATGTTAGAGAGAAATTCACCAAATTATTTAATAAACTCTGTATATGGGCCGGGAGGGCGGTATATGGTAATAAGTTGCATTAGATTGGATTTATTCTTCAATGAAGATGAACTGCTTATGTTGAGTACAAGAGCTTCGAAGGATTTTGACTCATACTTATTATTAAGTGTTACATTTATGTTTTCTTTATAGATCGTAGCCACTCCACCTCCTCGTCCACTAAGACGTGGTTTATGAGCATAAGTATAACCAGGTGGAGAGGCATCATTTAATGCTAGGTATTCATTGGCCCTAATCCAGGTCTCTGTGAGACAAAAGACGTTTAGAAAGTTATCAGTTATTATTTCTTGAACTAGAGCTGATTTTGATGACAGTGACCTAATGTTTAATAACCCAAGTTTTAACTTAAAAGTGTTTCTTCCATTACTTGAGGTTGTATTGATATTAATGAGATTTTTTTGGCACACTTTTTGGACTCTTTTTGTTGTTTTTTGCTCACTGCGATACTTGATAACTGTCTTAATTGTATGGAACCTAGTTATTGTGGGTGACGACTCCTGGCAGTTCGCAGGCAGTTGGTTAGGCCATTCTGTCTGCTGCCTGGCCTTGGCTCTGAATTTTCAATTTTTAATCCTATCTGAAGAAAAAACCCTATCAGCTATGTTATGTGACATGAGCGCAGCACCCTCCCGGGAAGGATGGATGCCATCCCATTTCAAAAGGCCAGGCCTTCCCTCAAAAGTAGACCAATTATCAATAAAGGTAATGTTGTTTTCTGAGCACCACTTAGACATCCAGCAACGCAGCGACCATAACCTGCTGTAGGTTTCGCCGCCACGCCTAATTGGTAGGGGACCAGAGACAACTACTTCATCAGACATCATTGCAGCGGTTCCACACACCTCTTTAACATTAGCCTTAGTAATCTCTGACTGCTTGAGACGAACGTCATTAGTGCCGACGTGGATAACTATTCTAGAGAATGAGCGTTTAGCATTAGCCAGCACTTTGAGGTTCGCCCTGATGTCTGGAGCCCTGGCCCCCGGAATGCACCAGACTATGGTTGCTGGGGTCTCTAAGGGGGTAGCGATTCGCACGTGTCTGAGCTGGGAGTCGCCAATAACCAGAGCACTTTTAGCAACCGGTCTCTCTGTGGGTGAGTCACTGAGCGGGGAAAACCGATTGGACACGTGGATCCTAGAAGAGTGATGCTCAGTTCTACGTGTACGTCGCCTGGTCGTCACCCACTCGCCCTGCTGCGAGGGCTCTAAAGCCGGAGATTTAGGACCTGATCCTGTGGCATTCTGGCTGGCTAAACTGGTCCCTGACACATCTTCTCTAACATGACCCTGTTCTAAAACCCGAATGCGCTCTTCTAGCACTGAAATCTTCTCCGTCAGACTAAGAACTAGGCTACACTTCTCACAGGCTGAATTATCAGTAATGACGGAGGAAGACTGTTTATACATACTGCACTGAGGGCACGCAACCAGAGGGGAAAGTGCCATTGTAAAGTTTATGTATAAATGAAGAAATAAACTTAGCTTCGGGTGGGTAGAGATGTGAGGTTAGGTCCCGCTGTTACAGCTGATGAAAAAACAAAGCAGCGGCAGCAGCTGGTGGAGATCCAACTCTAGTGAATCTGGCTGTATTAGCATCGGATGGAGGTTGAGTCCTGAAGGTTCTCACAATGCGGTGTGTGAGGATCAGAGTCCAATAAAATCCGATCCGAAAATCCAAACAGTTGAATCCGGCGACGCAGATCAGGAGATGACTCTTTTATAATATAGGCTAATATTTATAAATGAAGCGGGTAATAAATGCAGCGGTGTTGGCAGCAAACGACCGCGATAGTAAGCAGAAAGTGCTAGCGTTAGCGGCTAAAAACGCTAGCAAGCATCTACACACTGAAATGGTTTGATGGGTCTCCTTCCCTATTGACTCGGATCCAGATACTGATAGTGAGTGTTATGAACTTGATTTTGAAAGTTCTTGCAGTGTGAAAACATCCTGAAATCTCCAACACTCTTTATTAGGTCTTCTAACAAGACAAAAATATGACTGGTTTAGTGATGGTTAACTCTCAGATCTTTACACTGAGGTTCCATCCCATTAAAATGGTTTTGGGTTCACATTCTGAAATGTTCTGTTCATCTGTGTGCAGGTTCCCCCTCTTCACTGCAGTTTATCAGATCTGCTTCGAAGGGAAAGACGTGAAAGAATTTATCACCTGTCTCCAGAAACATCCAGAACACATGTGATTTTCAGAACCATGCAGAGAACCAAAATCCAGATCCTCCATAAGAAATTTTCCAGAATGATCTGGAACATAAACTAAGTGATCTTCAAGAATTATCTACAATATATAAAATTATCCAGGGACTGCTTTTGATTCAAGAACGGTTTAGAACCATACTAATCTGCAGGCGTTATGTTAGAATCTAGTACAGAGGTGATTCAAAATAATTATCCAGAACACAATTAATCTACCAAAATACTACATAACGACTAATATGTAATGAACCATCACCAACATAAAGACCATAAAGAACCATCACCAACATGTATTACTCTGGAACCACACGAGAACACTGGGTTCATCTTCATGTTTATCACATTAAACACTGGAGATCAGCCAGGTTCTTACCTGGAGTACTGCTGAAAGTACTCAGGAGATGCACACACAGATGTTCTAAATTTCATGTTATGTACTGAAGAGCTGCATGTCGCACAACCCTACGGCTCCACTACAGATAAATGACACACAGTGTGTGAGTTCTGGAGTGGAACCAGGTCTGTTGAAAATCCACTAATAATAAATAAATAAGACTGATTTAGAAATGTTGTTCATTCCACTATACTACAGCTAGAACCATGTAGAGAGAACAAAGTTCAGATCTTGGAACCACTGTTAGTTCAGTCATGCTGACACAAACTGAAACCAAGAACTAGAGGAACTAAAAGTTCTTGTAGTACTAGAACCTACTGAGCGATTCCACTGCTGGCATTCACATGACCACAGTTAGGAAACCTGCTGAGGGAAATGCTTCTTCATTCTACTGATTATTCAGTAGAGAATTAAAGAGAAGTTCCACCTTAACAACTGAAAGTTATTATTTATTTAATCAAGTACACACACACACACACACACACACACACACACACACACAAAGGGGAGAACATTCCCAACCCACAGGTGTTAATGTGGCCCTCCATAGCTGAACACAAGATGAGGAGTCATTCAGGGAGAGGAGTCAGGTGATTGATCAGTTGATTCGATTCAGAATCACTTACCTCAAAATGTTTGAAGCTTGAAAGCTGTATTCGAATCTGAATTTTGTATATTTTGAAATATTCACTGGCATGATTTTAAAATTTTAGCATGTAAATTTGCTGTTGAAAAAATTCCTTTCAAAATGACAACCTACAATTTTTAGATTTTAAAAAGCCATCGGACGCAACATTTAACCGATCTGTCACAGTTTGCCTGATACCCTGGTGAGTGTTGCGAGAAAAACACTCAAACGGGCTGCAGGTGACATTAACGAGAATTTCTTAACATCAATACCGGCGAAATGGGACAGAAAACGAAGAAACTGAAGCTTAAATAACAAAAACCATGGACACAGATAATTAACACAAACAGACGCAGGCTCAAACAAAGGAAAAAATAACCGCAAAACAACGGAGCTTGAACCATAACGAACCAAAATCTGTCCCGACTAGAGGAAAGCAAGAATCCTGACACAATCGTATCATTCAACCGATCATTTAACCCAGGGGTGTCCAAACTTTTAGCAAAGAGGGCCAAATTCGATTAAGTGGCCATGCTCTGGGGGTCAATGGTTCTTTTTGATATTTTTTCACCACCAAAGTTACGCACTGTTTTAAAATATTTTTCATCACAATTTAGCTTCATTTTTCAAATAGCAATGTAACCAAATATAAGCAACTCAGGTGTGAACGACTCTAAAGACACAATTCTTTTTAAAATGACACAGCCATTTTTTGGGAGCCTTTGTGTATCTGCACTGAGCAGGAGAGGAGGGGTTACACACACACACACACACACACACACACACACACACACACACACACACACACATCTAGAGCAAGAGAAGTTAATAATAACAGTAAATAGAGAAATAATTAGCTGGCTAGGTGAAGAAAATGAGTGACAGAAAGCAGAGTAAAGTTTGGACACATTTTAATGTGATGGACAGTTCAAAGGCAGAATGTAGACTGCAAAATTAAAATTTCATATCGAGCCGGCTCCACAAACAACCTGCACAGACATATCCAAACTGTTTATTCATCAGTTCTATTAGAAGATAAAAGAAAAGCAAGAGAACCTAATGAAGGTGCTAGTGTGTCTACTGCAACTGCTGCTGCTCTTACAATTTCAACAGAATAATCCAGTGCAGAGGATCCTTCCATCTGTTCCATCATAAGTATATAAATTAAACCATATTATTGAAAATGATTATAATCATTTATAAAATGAACGTTTATAATGTGTTTTTACAGTAGTAATTAATTTAATTTACACATAATTTGGTAATAAACCGCTTTAAGCTACAAAAAAGTCAAGGGAGCCACTTGTACAGAATTCTCCCAAAGGCACGGAGTCAGACACAGATAGTATTAGTGTTGCTGCCATCGTGTGGTAATAGTTGGAATTACATTTTAAACGGTTTATTTTTTCCATTCTGACAGAGCTGGAGAGCCATAAATAATACATTATACGCCCGAGCCGTTTTGAACCTGACCAATAACAGCACGCGGGACATGCCTGATTTAACCAATCACAGCGCTGCTTCAGTTTCACTCGCGTTTGTGTATGTGAAGTCTTGTGAGGTCAGCGCATCCAAAGTTCTACAGATCCCACAGTCAGCTAATGATTAATGGTTCTGGTAAAAACTCAGTGTGCTATACAGCAGGTTTAAAAGATGGCTTTTTCTTTATCAACAGATGATCTGACATTTCTGATTATTGCCTAGATTTTGAATCTGAAATTAGGTTGTTTTTTTTTTTTTTATCAGAAATGTTTTGAAAATCTGAAATTTTGCACGTTACAAATTCAAAATTATTATGAATTGCGCCAATAAATATTTCAAAAATACTGTATATACAATTCTTATTTA
>JAFMOC010001641.1:0-13210 GCA_019802505.1 Corydoras sp. C115
TTGTCCTGTCCCAGATCAGCAAAATATTAAATTATCAAAAAAAAAAAAAATGTTAGTTTTTATTGCATTTAGGCTTTTAGAAAAATTAACATTGCACGTTTTGAAAACTAACTACATTTTCTAATAAAAAAGAATGAATTAAAATACTAAGTAAGTATATTCGGTTTTTTTTAAAAACCTTGTTAATATCCTTTTTTACAAACCCTCATTCCTTAATCTTTAAATTTTTTTTCAGGCTTTTTTTTTCCTTTATTCCCCATGATTCGTCAAAAATAAATTTCTCTAGATAATTGCCCCTTTTTTATTCTTTTTAAAATCTAAAAAAATAACTATAAAGATTGAACAAAATCATAACATAAAAAGGGTCTTGATCTTTGTTGAACGTTGTAATATAATCTGTAATATAAAATTTTTAAAATGTAAAATGAAAACTAAAAAAATTTTTTGTAAATTTTGTTATTTTCAATCTTTTTTTTTTTTTACAGAAACCTAAATTAACGCACTTATCAAACCCTCACTGTTTCTATCTGTTGAAAACCTCACAGTTTTGTTTTGATACAAAATATAAGATCAAAAAAGGATGATTTTTTATTAAAAAAAAACACATACATAGACCGCATTGATTTCCCTGCTTAATTGTCCCATAAAGCTATGGCCATGGGAATCTTTAATCCATGAATCATATAATTTTTTGTCACCGGTAGGGTCCCCATGCAAAATTTCATATCTGGCAGAAAACGTCAAAAAACCTTCAAAAATTCCCCAAATTTTTGTTTTTTGATTTGCCATGCCACACCATTTCATGGGTGAGTGGGAAAAAAAAATTCACACGAGAAACATGATAACTCATTTTCGTAAATAAAAATAATATTCATTCCTGTTCAGACTTCTTTTCCTTCATTTCATGAAAATTCAAGTTGACAATAATCATAAGACATATTAGAAATTAAAAAGAAACTTTAGTTTTTTTGAATGATTTTTTTTCTCTGCTCATTTAAAAATTCAGATTTTTCCCTCTACAAAAGATGATCCTTCAAAATCTTTTCCCCCACATCACTTTTGCTTGCCCCTCTTTCTTTACCTCTCTGGTAAATTTTCTATTTCATTGTACCTTGACCTATATTTAAACTCATTTACATTCTTCACCTCAATGCCCAGCAAATTAACCTTTCTGCCATCCTCCCTCTTATTCATGCACTGTACTCTATTTTAATCCAGCTAATCATTATTTCTCTTCTATGTAATACACACATCTCTCCAATCCATCTACTCTCACCACAGATCACGTCATCTGCAAAATATATGTTCCACTGAGAGTCTTTGCATAAACTTGTCCATCAGCCTCTCATACCCCATTACTACCCCGCAAACAAGAAAAACTCAAAGCTGACCCCTGATGAAACCCCAAATCTATTCCCTTGTCTGTCTTTCTTATTGCTCATCTCAATCTCATTCTTTATACATATCCCTGCACCAACCTTAGATATTTCTTTGCATCTCTTGATAACTCATAACATGATTTTATGACTTATTTTCCGGCATGCTATCAAATGCTTTTCCAGATCGAGAAAAACACAAGTACAGGTCCTTCAAAACTGATATTTTCCATCAGCATTTTCAAAGCAAGAATTCCCATCAGTTGGTGGATTTCGCTGATGCTGCTCACAATTTTTTTTTCTCAACCTAGTTTTCCCCCTACCATTTTCCCTGATCAACTTTGTTTTGTTGTAAAAATTACACTGCAAACCCCCTCCTAAAACATCTCCACTGGTATGTCACCTGGATCAACAGCTTTTTCCTCTCTTTTGTCTTTAAAGCTGCCGTTAGTTTTTCCTTGCTAACTAAAGCACTACCTGGTTCACTATCTTTTTTATCATAAAAACTTCCCCTCTCATTTTCTACATTCATCAGCTCCCTACTTGTACATCATCCTCATTTGAAAACCCATTTCCCTCAGCATCCTTTATCATTTTACCCTGGTTTATATCCTTCCCTTCTCTGTTCCCTCTTTCTGACCAATCAAGACAAATTTGTTTCCTTCTTTAGTGTCCCTCCAATAACCCATACAGCTTGTCAATGAGCCTTTTCCTTAGCCTTCTCCAGTTGTCCTAGCATTCTTTTATACCAAACAATCCACTGCCTCTCATACATTTTCCTTTGTCTTCTTGTCTTTTTTTTCTTAAATCTCCTCCATCTAGTTTCTGCATTACGAGTGCATTCCTCTCTTTACAACTAAAGACCAAACACCATCCATGGCCTGTCATAACTACACTCCCTTCCAGCACCATAAAAATCCTCTACTCTATCTTAGGTTTTTCATTTACTTGCACAAAAACATAAACTACCTGTTTGCTCCTGTCTCAAATCTTCTTCATGCCATAGATTTTTTTTTTTGCTAAATCTACACCACTTTGCACTTCCACATTTTGACATATTAACCTAATACTTCATTAATCCCTATTCCCGTCCACCAACATGCCCCATGCTTGGTCAGGCTACTATCACTCTTTTTAGCACATTCTTCTCTCTCTCCAAAACTTCATCTAAACACAAAAATAATCACCAACCCACTTGTGGATTATATGATTGGCAATTGATGACATCCAGCTTCAACATTAATACTATAATCAAATAATCCTGATGTGACAATTACCTTGCCTATTACCTGGCAGAGTGATCATATTAAAATGTTTGAAATTTTCCTGGGGCAAATTGTAATATATGCCTAAAGTACCTAAAAAAGACTTTTCGAGATATTAAGCCAATAAAAACAAAGGTCTTATACAAGTAGCCAGTATGGATGCAATGCATTTAAATGTGCTACTGTACTTTTGAGATTACCATTTACAATGCCCATTATTTTTATTCAATATCATTTGTACAAGGATAAAATGTGGACTTTGTGCCATATTTCAGGACAGAATCTGAAAAACCCAAGACAATGTCTTTTAAAAAGGTTGACAACCTAAAGAATAGTTCCCCCAAAGAACAAAACGCGTCAAAGCGTGTGGCAATAAAGTAAAACTATAATCTTATAGCAAAAAGATTCCATAATGAGGGGACATGATCCTCAGATCACCAAACTGGATGACCTCCATCCCTGGCTTACGCCTAGAAATCATGTCCAATATGAATTTATGAAACAGAACAGTGACAAAGGACAACCTCACGAGAGTAACATCCCTCATGTTGGAAAAAAGTCTGAAATACTGCCGCCATGCGAACAACCCTACTTCCGGAAACTTGGATGGACCCATAGTCGGAGCCTTGTAACCCTTACTCGCAAAACACTCCCCAGAACTACCTTCTGAAACAAAGCAGTTAAAAAAAGCCCTTCTCCAGACACCCCAAGCACATGTAACTTTGCGGGCAACCTCCCATGAACCCTCCCGAGATGCTGAAGAGAGTAAATAAGCTGGTCCATAGTAAAAACTGGACTATGACCGGACTATCTTTCTCCAGTACTGCTGCATAGACTTTTATCGGGGAAGGCTGTAGATATAGTTCCCCTGTAGTTGGAACACACCCGTCCGGTCCTAGAGGGCACTCTCCTCGATGACGCTTGCAATGCTGAAAAGGCAGGTCAGGTCAAGACTGCCCCACCTCGTGGAGACGCTCTTTCCCCCCCCAATCCACCGCCCTGAAACCCTACCGCACCAGAAAAGAAACAGCCAGCCCTACTATATACATTACGAGCTGTTTTATGTCTCACATCCCGCACCAGCTTAGGCTCCTGTCCTTCCTCCCGGCAAGTAAACTGAACGTTCCAAGTTTTCTAAATGCCGGTTTCCAAGCAGCTGAGGATCGCGACGCCAAGTCCCCAGCCTTCCGGCCACTGCCCGATGTCACAATGCAACCAAACCCCTATTCACTGGCCCCTTTCCCCTTCCACAGGTGTTGGGGCAATGTGGGGACTAACAGGGGGACCTCCTGATGTAGCTCCTTTGGGCTTTGTATTTCATGTTTTTAGTTTTTTGGTCCACTGTCCATCCTGAAAGTGTTCACGATCGGGCGCTCTGTCCCGTACAAATTGCGGGCGCAGCCAGGCCCAAGCGAGACAGGCGACGCAGGTAAGCAAACCATAGCAGTTTAAATAACTGAAGGCAGCGGGTAATGCCGCTGAAGGCATGGCGAGACGTGTCGGAGCAAAAAGCACATGTATACAAACACTAAACAAAGCGGGAACGGCCGCTGAAAGCACAACGGCGAGGAACGTGCCGGGAAAAACACAAACAAAATAACTAAAACCAAACCGAAACCCGAACGTGGCATCTAAGTGTACATAAGCACTATACACTTACAAATGCTGACCACATGTGATCCAGGTAGGACCCAAATCCCAGCTTAAAGGGGATGGGCCCTACCTACGGGAGCCCCTACCGGCCAAACCCGAAAACACAGGAAGCAGGGGGAGTGGCCTAGCCCTCGCCAACCTAACAGAAAGTCTCAAAGTTTCATGCCAATTTTGGTGCTTTTTGAGTTGTCATAACTAATGTTCTTATTTACTGGTATTTGTGTTGTTATAGTTTAATATTTTTTAACCAGAGTTTTAAAGCACATCGCTGGGACATCAGACCTGCAAACCCAGTCCGCATCTGTGCGTTTCTGATTCAATGCTGTCTATTGCTCTGAACGCAGAGATGTTTTCATGCACTAGCATAACAGGCCCAAAGCACAAAAAGTCAATGAACTCCTTCAATCAATAGGTTTTAGATGTCTCTTTTCTTCCAGAACATTGCCATTTTGTATTAGCTTTTTTGACAGAGAGAAAAAGAGATAACGATGAAGGAAAAGAATACAGAGTTAGATAGACGTGGAGGTTTCAAGGTTGGGGGGGGTCCCTTGACTAGACGCAAGTCTCCTGATCAGTGAAGTGGTACCGAGTCTGGAGAGCGTAGAGCTCAGGGAAACTGTATCACTGCCTAGGAACGGAAGGTAATGCTCGATGTGAACAAGCTTACCTGGAGAACGACATAAATCACTGATCGTTCCAGAAGAGCAGGCAGCAGTATGAAGTCCAACAGGAAGAAAATATAGACACAGGAAAGAAAATAGCTAGGGGAGGGAAGTGACAGATGCAAAAGAAGATAAAATATATGAACCAGTGCATACAGAAATCCCTTGTCCATTATTTGGGGCTAAGCCCTATAGTTTAGGGTTTTTTTTCAGTTTTTAGTATAATTAAGATCCCCCCCACACCACACACATGTCACACACAAATGGCCGTCATCTCAAGTCAATTAGAAATAAATGCATTAAATCACTGAACAATAAAAACTGTTTCCCCTAGTGAAACGATTCCTGTAATTGTGGGAAGTAAAGAAATGAGTACCCGGCAGACAGTATTTTTCTAAGCCAAGGAACGGCTTTATTCCAACAACACGTCTGCCCCATTGCAAGTAACACCATGGCTTTTACAGTAATTGCCTTATCTACCAACCTGCTGTGTCCACCATCACACCAGCTTGTGTTTTGGTCTCTCTTTCCGTAGCATGTGATGTTCTAGGTTTTCAAAGGGTAGACACATTTAATTAGGCGGAGCTGCACCTTCTTTTCTGTGGCCATTGCGTTCCTGACCGACATAATACCTTAAATCCATGAAAACAAATTCTCTTTTTTTTACTAAACATTACAAAGTCCAGAGAATGGAACCTAAAATTGATGGTCTAAAACCTTAAATATGATCAATTTATTGAAGATTGGTTAAAGAAAAATAAATGTTTTGTGTTTGGAGCATCCAAGATTGAGTTCTGCCCTTTAATCTGAAAAAAAAACAACAAACAAAATTAAATACTTTTTGTCCCGTTTGTATTGATAACGTTCTGTTTTTTGGTTTTTCATTGGGATGTGTTTGATAATCATATTTTAGGTCATAATTGACTGTGCAAATAGAAAACATACTGTTTTTTTGCCACTGTAATAATTAATATTATTTCGTAGCGTCGTAAGCTCACTTAGGTGATCATGTAAAGTGTAATGTCCACAACAAGTGTCATTTAGCTTTGAAATTTATTGATGTCAGCGGTAGTCCTACCTTCGTCATAAAGTGGCTAGGAAGGCCGCAGAGCCGTCACGTTTTTAACGCGCTGAAAAGGAGCCAGGCACGCAGGTAGGCAGAAGAATTGAGTTTATTTAAAGGTGCAAGTAGCACCAAAAACATGGAGGTAAAAACAGAACTAGTGGACATAACACAAACGCCATCAATCGAGGACGAGAAACAACGGCAAATACTACCAAAGACACCCGACCCCATGCCAAACAAACCAATGACAATAAGGAGTTAATTCTAAACTAATGACACCTGAACGTTAATTACACTCAACCGAAGGAACGAAACACAGAAACCTGTGACAGTGCCCTAGGCACCTGTTACTTACCGCCCGCCCCTGCGGTCCCGTGCAACGGGGGATGCCACGCGCCTCTGGCTGCGTGGCAAGGCGTCGCCCCCCCCCCCCTGGCTGCCTGTTTGTGGTCCGCGGACGCCCCATGTCGGACGAGAGAGTGGGCCACGCCCTCTGAGTTCCGTGGTTCCGGAGGACGCCCCCTGGCGGAGTGGCGATGGCGGACACCCCGCCCTGGCGGAGGATGCGAGGCGGACGCCCCCTGGCGGCCGGGGTGGGCGTTGCGGCGTGCAGCCCCTGCTGCTCGGGCTGGGCTGCGTGCGGCCCCTCCTGCTCGTGCTGGGCGGCGTGCGGCCCTGCAGCTCAGGCTGGGCGGCGTGCGGCCCCTGCTGCTTGGGCTGGGGCGGCCGTACGGGGCCCTGACCTCGGGCTGGGCGGCGTGCGGGCCCCTGGACCTTCCTAAGCGCAGAGCAGGGCGGCGTGCGGCCCCGTGGCCTGCTTCGGGCTGGGGTGGCGTGCGGCCCCCTGCTGTCGGGCTGGGCGGCAATGCAGCCTGCTGCTCGGGCTGGGAGGCGTGACGCCCCCTGGGCTCCGGTAGACCACCGCCCCCGCGCAGCGCGATCCAGACCCAGCACGGTCCGGCGCTGGGGGCGGTTGCGAGTCACGTGACTGCCCCGCAGCGGGTCACGTACCGCTCGGCCAGTGCTGCGCAGCGCGCACAGCTGCGTTCCTTGGCAACTGCCGCCAGCGCGCTCTGCCTCTGCGATTTCGCCACGGGGGGTTTTAACAAGCTGGGACCGGAGCGTCCGTCCAGAACACATCCTCAGAGTTGAGGAGGGTTCGTAGGGGGCAGAATATGCCCATACAGGTACGACCTCGCTCGCCTCGTCATCGGAAAATCTGAACCAAATCCTAGACCTTCCTCAGCGCAGAGCACTTCGTACCCCGTACCTCCACATCCTCTCATCATCGGAGTCATAATACTTCCGTCAATCTCTCTGTAAGAGCCGCCCTTACCGGCTCCCGGGACGGCGGGGCTTGCGCATAGGAACGCGGCCGCGAGTACGAGGTTACATGGCCCCCCGCAAAGAAAAACACTTTTGAAAATCAACTTACCTGGGCTCTGGACTCCCAAAATTGCCTGGCCCTGGTCGTTCTGTCACGGTAGTCTACCTCGAATGAAAGCGGCTGGCGCATAGGAAGCGCAGAAGCAGACCGCCGCTTTTAACGCGCTGAAGCGGAGCCAGGCCACGCAGGTAGCAGAAGAAAAAACAAGTTTGATTTAAAAAGTTCAGTAGCACCAAAAAAACATGAGGTTACAAACAAGACTAGTGACATAAACCAAACGACCAGCATCGAGGATGAGAAAACACGGAAATAAATACAAAAAGACACCCGAACCACGTTGCACAAGACAAACCAATGGACCAATAAGGAGTTAATTAACCTAAAACTAATGGACACATGACAAACGTTAATTTAACTCAACCGAAAGGGAACAGAAACAAGAACACCAGGTCACAGGTTGCCTAGGCACATGTTACAATTGAAAAGTAAGAACATTAATTTTTGTTGTGGTACTGGGTCTTTATTGTTTGTTAAATTTGCTGGTATTCTGTAGGAGCGTTTACAATGTAAGAGAATGGAGTCCTGCAAAGTTACATTTTGGGCCTGTTCATCTCTTTCTACACTGAAAAAGTGTGTATGTCTATGTGCATGATTACTGTTCCATCCACCTGCCATAAAAGTCCTTATTTAGATTAATTTTATCAAATAAACCTGTAAAAAACATGGGGACGCTGTCCATGAAGGTCTAAACATGTGGGCCATGCCATTGCTACCAGCTTTTTTAAAGGCACATCCAGTCCAAATTGCCTGAATTGTTTTTTTTTTACATTCACTCTAAGGAAATCGACCAAAAGGATGTAGGGTGATAAAAGTAAAAGCTGTAGTAAGTGAAATGTTGTGTGTACTGTTTTCTCAGGTCTTTTGTTCCTCGTATTTTGATGATCTCCTTTGCAGTTTTGAGGAATCTCCCAACTAAAATCGCTCACTGCCATCGCCTGATATGGACACTTTTCTTCCACAAGTAAAATGATGGTTTTAGACTAAGGCTTTCATCAGTCATAACATGACGTTCTCTCACAGTGGGTACAGACAGACTTTAATATCCTGGTAGATTCTCTGAGCCAGTATAACCTTTCTTTGTTAAACTAGTCCCACTGTGCTCATTGAATAAATTGCCTGACTGATAGTATTCCCCAATCTCTTTTTATCCTTGCAGTCGCTTTTGGTTCTGTTCTGGTTTGCACCAGCATAAGCCCTACATCATAAAAAATCAACATCTGTTGTTTATTAGCACCTAAGCACCCATTTACACCAGAAGTTGTAAGTACCATGCTAGCTGCCCAGATCCCAGGGTTGCTGGATCGTGATCGCTCTTTTGTCTCTTGACAGTATCGCTCTTAGGCCACATAGAAACACACAAGGACCCTTAACGATGTTTATGTTTATGGTTCTAACCTGCCGAGCCTTTATAAGAAACTTCATTGGAAAGCTGTCTAAAAACTCCTAATTGTAAGCAACATGTTGCAGATGAGCTAATGATAAGCTAATTAGTAAAGTTCACATAGTTTAGTCAGTCAAGATATGATCTATCTATCTTATCTCTCTCTCTCATCTCTCTCTCTCTCTCTCTCTCTCTCTCTCTATATATATTATAATATATATATATATATATCAGCGATGGATTGGTGCCCTGTCCCATGGGTCTACAGTAATCTGACCAGCGCCTGAAACGTTTCTCCCCTGGATGGGCATGGGAACCCCACCCACGACCCTCAATAGAGGAGAAGCGGGAGATAATGAAAATGAATGAATATATATATATATATATATATAATATATATATATTATAGTCACAGGTGCCTGGTGCACTCTCCTCTCAGCGCTCAACCACGGTTACCACGCTGAGCATTATCCCACCGCGCATGATTGTATCCGTGGGAGTGTTTTTACCCCCGACCGGTGAACGCCATTCTTTCCCACGTAAAAGCCGTTGCCCGGGAAGGCGCTTCACTAGGCGCGCTCGGCGTAGCCTGATCTCTTCCGGGGAAGAACGGAGCTTGCTAACAGAAAGACGTGCCTTAAAGATCTGCGAGAGTTCGTGAGCACCAGGGGTCGGCCCATCGTCGAGCCGGAAATTACCCGAGGCCGCCCGCTAATGAATCCGAGCACCAGGGACAAGCCCACCTTCCGTAGTATGAGCACCAGTGACAGCCCGCTTCGCGTCTGTGAACACAGGGACCGTCCGCTGCATTGCCCTCGGGGCACCCGGGGCCGGCCCGTCGACGTTTCCAAGCGTCAGAGTCCGTTCGCACCGATCCCGAGCCCCAGGGGCCAGCATCATCGCCGACTACTCCAAGCTCCAGGGTTACTCCCGCTGCCGACTCCAAAGCTTCCAGGGTCCTCACTCGCCGCCGACGCCGAGCAACAGGGGCGCTCCTCCCCGCAGTCGCAGCTAAGAGGGGTTGCCCGAGCGCGCACCCGCAGCGCTGCTTCGTCAGCCAGGTACATTCCCAGCATGCCTCATTGCCAGAGGGAACCCTTTCCCACCACCCCCTACTTGCTCCGCGCGAGAACTTCTTTATTTACTTATTATTATTATATTATAATTTTTCTTGTATTGCATTTTGTTTCTCCTTTCTGGGTCGCTTCCCCATTTTTTGCGCGACCCTTGGGGTGGGGGTATGGCACCTGTCCCTACATTTGTGGATTCATTGTCTCTGTTGGGCGATTGGTTTAGTTTGTTGCATGTGATTGGGTGTTTTTTCTTCATTAGTTTCCGTATTCCCTTAATCTCGTGCACGTCTTTATTTGTGGATTATTACCGGTGTTGGTGTCGTTTCGGTTGTTCCCCCTTTCCGTGGTGTCCCTAAACCATTTAATAAATAAATCTGTTTTTGGTTTTTTATACCCGGTGTTTCTCTGGATTCTCTGGATTCCCTCCTTCCGCGCTCAAACCACGGTACAACGCTGAGCATTATCCCCAGCGCAGGTTGTATCCGTGGGAGTGTTTTACCCCGCGACCGGTGTACGCATTCTTTCCCGCGTAGCCGTTCCGGGAAGCGCTCACTAGGCGCGAGCGGCGTACGCAATTTACAGTATATATATATACTGTATATGGTTAATAAATAAACTACCAAGTTCTATTTCTATCATCAAGTCCAATTTGTTGTAGGCTAAATTTATGTAATAAAGAAATAATTACAGAGTTAACATTTATACTTCAAGACCTTGATTTTTATATGTAGATATGAAGTATTTTTAAGGTTTGATTAAGTTTAGGAATCAATATAGTGAAAAAATATATTTTTGACCATAAAATAAAATGTAAAGCACAGAAGGAATTTGAAGAGACAATTTTAAATCACATGATTAATACATTACATTCTTATAAATTGTATAATATTTTGGTTGCAGTAAAACATATATACATTACATTATGTTTACATTTATAAAAAACCCTTTTAATCCAAAGTGTCTTACAAGTTTGCTAGACCAACCCTGACCACTGAGCTACCACCCCCCATACCTGAAGAAAGGTGAACTGATCTGAAAAATCAGTGTATCCATTCTACTTTACAACGTTACTACTTTATATGAATGAATATACCCTAGATACACAAGCATGGGAAAATACAAATTGAGTCCGTTTTGTTTTGTGAGCACTTAAAACCAGCATGGGGCTTAAGGATGTCTCAAAATAATCAAGGTCTTCAAAGAAATCTCTTTATCTCTGTGTGTGTGTGAAAAAGAAAAAGCTACTGCAGGAACAGTCAGTGACTAGTAATGAGGTAATGGGGTTAAGGCACTAAGGGCTAAGACTGGGGGAAACCAGTTTTTTTTTACTAAAAAATAAGTAACAAATGTTGTTTTTTATTCATGTATTTTTTACAGATGGTTAGCCTTAGCATAGAACAAAACTCAGTGAGAATTGTAGTATGGAAAACCATATTTTTTAAAGCTTCTTTGGCAAACTCAGCAATTGCAAAAGTTACATCAATCATTCTAATGATGACAATTAAACTAACATTTAAGTAGTTTTTCCAATACTGATTAAATTAGAAATAAGCTTAGTTTCTGTCATGTTATCTACAAAAAGACAATAGGTATTCGAGATTCATCGTGCACTTTATCATCTTTCAGTTCCGCAATACTTGGAAGTTGAAGCCAAATCTGCCTTTGTTTAATTTCCCCTCTCTTTCTCTACCTCTCTTTCCTTTTCTCACACACAAACCCACCATCAACCCCCACACATGACATAGTGTGAATCCGTGTTGGAGGTCAGATGTACAGTAGGTTAAGGTTGTAGGTTGCCCGAGGGCTGCTGTTGGAGATAAAGAGGCAGTGGAGACATGGAGAATTCCCTTTCTGATAACTCCATGCACTTCTAGTATCAGTGATAAATGTGCTCCTGAGATCCATACCAAAAAAGTAAGAATGGCTTGATAGCCATTTCATTTCATTGTTACACTTTTACTAGCTGTATTAAAATAGGATTTGCTTTACAAGCTAATAAAAAGATCCCACAGTGGGAAGATTTACTAAAAAAGCAGCTCTGTCTCTGAATTTATTTGTTTATTTTGTGTTATGTTTAACATTTTCTTATATTAAATCATTTGTGAGCGGCACGGTGGCTTAGTGGTTAGCACGTTCGCCTCTCAGCACTAGGGATTCCCAGTTCGATTCCCCATCTGGGTGGAGTTTCCATGTTCTTCCCGTGTCTGCGTGGGTTTCCTCTGGTTTCTCCGGTTTCCTCCCACAGTCCAAAAACATGGATCAAGGTCAATTGAGTTTATCAAAATTGCCCCATAGAGTGTATATGCGTGCGTGTCTGTGTGAGTGAGTGTGTGCTCAGCGATAGATTGGCACCCTGTCCTGGGTGTATCTGCCCAGCGCCCAAAACATTCGCCCCTGGATGGGCATGGGGAACCCCACCGTGACCCCAATATCGGGTTTAAAGCGGAAGATAATGAATGAATAAATGAAAAAAATCATTTGTTAGTCACTCAGCTAATGTGTTTCGCTGAACATCTACAATTCAAGCATGGCGACAGGCCACTATTTTTAGTGCTGCTCAATATGGCCCATATTCTTCGAGTAATGAACAGCTACAAGACTGGTCAGGATATGTATCACCTGCTTGGAGGCTATGTGTGATTTGTTTTTGTTTTATGGTACTACACTATGCAATGATGTGAGTTATGTACTTTTCATATATATTAATTTCTAACAATGCTAAACTAAAAGGAGTAGGAAAACATTTTTTTTTAAGTAAGTATTATTTGTAGAAGTAAGCAGATGTATTTCTGGGACATATGGTTGTTTTGATAACATGTTTTGCCTCTCAGCTCTAGGGATCCAGGTTCAAATCCCAATCTGAGTGGAGTTTCCATTTTCTCCCCCTTTTTCCACGTGGGTTTTTTCTGGGTTCTGTGTTTCCCTCCCACAGTCATGGATCAAGGTCAACTGTCGTTCGCCAATTTGCCCCATATAGAGTGTGTTTGTGTGTGTGTCTGTGTGAGTGAGTGGGTGCCCGGCTACGTGTGAAAAGAATGCGTACACCGGTCCGGGGTAAAACACTCCCACGGATCCACCTGTGCGGTTGTCTCAACGTTCGTCTCAAGCAGTCTGAGATTACTAAGGCTAATGTTAAAGAGGTGTGGAACCGCTGCAATGATGTCTGATGAAGTAGTTGTCTCTGGTCCCCTACCAATTAGGCGTGGCGGCGAAACCTACAGCAGGTTATGGTCGCTACGTTGCTGGATGTCTAAGTGGTGCTCAGAGAACAACTACCCTTTATTTTA
>JAFMOC010001647.1:0-12479 GCA_019802505.1 Corydoras sp. C115
CTTAAATTAATAGGTCATTTATAGTTGAAAAATAGACTTTATTAGTTACAAGCTTTCTTCACACTCTGTTCTTATCTCTGGTTAATACTGTGTGTGTGTGTGTGTGGTGTGTGTGTGTGTGTGTGTGTGTGTGTGTGTGTGTATGTGTGTGTGTATGTTTGTTTTTGATGAGTTCATGAGTAAGTGGGGCAAGTGAGTTAATATTTATTAGCCATGGCAAATAAAATAGTTGAGCTCATTTAAATATAATGTATTAAATGTTAAAAGAAAATAACACTATTTTCCAATTTAAAGATTAGGTTTCCTGTGAAGATTTGACTGAATAAACTAGACTGTTTGACTATGACGGAACTAATATCTGACAGAAAATGGGCCACAGGACTGATAAGATTTTGACAGAAATCGATTTTTGAAATGTTGGTGGCAGCAATAAACCGCAGGTGCAAGAAATGTTGTTACAAATACACAATAATAATAAATATTTCATAAATGCATTTATTGAAAGAAAAAGGTTTTCTTCTTCTGCAAGTTTCCGGTTCCTCTATCAATCAAATACACTGCTCAAAAAAATAAAGGGAACACTCAAATAACACATCCTAGGTCTGAATGAATGAAATATTCTCATTGGATACTTTGTTCTGTACAAAGTTGAATGTGACAACAAAATCACACAAAAATCATCAATGAAAATGAAATGTATTAATTAATGGAGGCCTGGATTTGGAATCACACTCAAAATTAAAGTGAAAAAAACACACTACAAGCTGATCCAACTTTGAGGTAATGTCCTTAAAACAAGTCAAAATGAGACTCGGTATTGTGTGTGGCCTCTACGTGCCTGTATTACCTCCCTACAACATCTGGGCATGCTCCTGATGAGGTGGCGGTTGGTCTCCTGAGGGATCTCCTCCCAGACCTGGATTAAAGCATCGGCCAACTCCTGGACAGTCTGTGGTGCAACGTGACGTTGGTGGATGGAGTGAGACATGATGTCCCAGATGTGCTCAATTGGATTCAGGTCTGGGGAAGGGGTGGGCCAGTCCAGAGCTTCAATGCCTTCATCTTGCAGGAACTGCTGACACACTCCAGCCACATGAGGTCTAGCATTGTCCTACATTAGGAGGAACCCAGGGCCAACCGCACCAGCATATGATCTCACAAGGGGTCTGAGGATCTCATCTCGGTACCTAATGGCAGACAGGCTACCTCTGGTGAGCACATGGAAAGAAATGTCACCCCACACCATTACTGACCCATTGCCAAACCGTTCATGCTGAAGGATTTTGCAGGCAGCAGACCACTCTCCACGGTGTCTCCAGACTCTGTCACATCTGTCACATGTGCTCAGTGTGAACCTGCTTTCATCTGTGAAGAGCACAGTGCGCCAGTCCTGATGTTCTCTGAAAAATGCCAAGCGTCCTGCACGGTGTTGGGCTGTGAGCACAACCCCAATCTGTGGATGTCGGGCCCTCATACCATCCTCATGGAGTCGGTTTCTAACCATTTGTGCAGACACATGCATATTTGTGGCCTGCTGGAGGTCATTTTGCAGGGCTCTGGCAGTGCTCCTCCTGTTCCTCCTTGCACAAAGGTGGAGTTAGTGGTCCTGCTGCTGGGTTGTTGCCCTCCTACGGCCTCCCCCATGTCTCCTGGTGTACTGGCCTGTCTCCTGGTAGTGCCTCCAGTCTCTGAACACTACGCTGAAAGACACAGCAAACCTTCTTGCCACAGCTCACATTGATATGCCATCCTGGTTAAGCTGCACTACCTGAGCCACTTGTGTGGGTTGTAGAGTCTGTCTCATGCTACCACGAGTGTGAAAGCACCACTGATATTCAAAAGTGACCAAATTATCAGCCAGAAATCACCGGTACTGAGAAGTTATCTGTGGTCCACCTGCAGATCCACTCCTTTATTGAATGTGCCTTGACAATTGCCAATAATTTCATCTGTTGTCTATTCCATTTGCACAACAGCATGTGAAATTGATTGTCAATCAGTGTTGCTTCCTAAATGGACAGTTTGATTTCACACGTTTGACTTACTTAGAGTTATATTGTGTTGTTTAAATGTTCCCTTTATTTTTTTTGAGCAGTGTACAAAGATCACAGTGTAACAGGTGCCTAGGGCACCTGTCACCTGTTCTGTGTTTAGTTTCGTTCTGTTGAGTTAATTAACGTTCATTGGTCATTAGTTTAGTTAATTAACCCTATCTTGTCATTGGTTTGTTTTGTGCACATGGTCTGGTGTCGTTTTGTATTTATTTCCGTTGTTTCTCGTCCTCGGTGCTGGTCGTTGTTATATGTCACTAGTCTGTTCGTACCTCATGTTTTTTGGTGCTACTGCACCTTTAAATAAACTCGTTCTTCTGCTACCTGCGTGCCTGGCTCCCTTCAGCTCGTTAAAACGCAGCGGCTCTGCGCTTCCTATGCGCAGCCGCTTTATTCCGAGGTAGACTACCGTGACAGAATGACCAGCCTGGCCATTTGGGGAGTCCAGAGCCCAGGTAAGCTATTTTTAAAATTTTTCTTTGCGGGGGCCGTGTAACTTCGTACTCGCGGCGCGTTCCGCCGTGGCGAGATCCAGACGCGGTGCGGTGCCAAGACGCAGCGTGCGCGCTGCGCAGCTGCTGAGCACGATACGTGCGCTGCGGGGCAGTCACGTGACGCGTCCGCGCCGGACGGCGCTGAGTCTGGATCGCGCGGCGAGGGGGCGGTACCGGAGCTGACACTCGGGGGGGGTAAATATGGATACATGTGGCGTGAGCGTGGTGTGTCCCCCTGTCTCATCTGTTTCGTGTGTTCAGTCCGTCTTCCCTGTGTCTGAGATGTCTTTGTGTTTGGGCATTGTGGTGGGGGTGTACCTCTACTGTGTGCAGGATGGCGATTCCGAGGTGGAGGTTCACCCAGCGGGCGTGCCCGCCGAGGTCCTGCCAGCGTGCGTGCCCGCCAAGGTCCTGCCAGCGTGCGTGCCCGCCAAGGTCAGCCCAGCGTGCGTGCCCGCCAACGTCCTGCCAGCATGCGTGCCCGCCAAGGTCCGGCCAGCGTGCGAACCCACTGAGGTCCAGCCAGCATGCGTGCCCGCCGAGGTCCTGCCAGCGTGCCCATCCCGAAGCCCAGGGGTGTCACGCCGCCCAGCCCGAAGCCCAGGGGCGTCACACCGCCCAGCCCAAAGCCCAGGGGCGTCACGCCGCCCAGCCCGAGGCACAGGGGGCCGCACGCCGCCCAGCCCGAGGCACAGGGGGCCGCACGCCGGCCAGCCCGAGCAGCAGGGGCCGCACGCTGCCCAGCCCGAGCAGCAGGGGCCGCACGCTACGCAGCCAGGGGGCACCCGCCTCGCTACGCCGCCAGGGGGCGTCCGCCTCACCACGCTGCCAGGGGGCGTCCTCTGGACCATATGTGGGCATCCACCTGACCATGCAGCACAAGGGCGTGGCCCACTCCGCGTCCGCCAAAGGTGCTCACCGGCCCACAAAGCCAGAGGGCGCCCACCGGACCATGCAGCCAGAGGGCGTGGCCCACTCCTCGTCCGCCGAGGGCATCCACCGGACCACGAAGCCAGAGGGCGTGGCCCACTCCGTGTCCGCCAAAGGCGCTCATCGGCCCACACAGCCAGAGGGCACCCACCGACCACGCAGTCAGAGGGCATGGCCCACTCCTGAACCGCCGAGGGCGCCCACCTGACCTCGCAACCAGAGCACGCCTCCCCCGCAAGCCCCTCCCCCTCAAGCCCTGCTCAAGGATGGTGGAGGACCACCCCCCCCCCGGACTGTTATTTTTTTTTTCTTGGTTGCGTCCCCCCGTTGCGCGACCGCAGGGGGTAATGGCACCTGTCACCTGTTCTGCGTTTAGTTTCGTTCTGTTGAGTTAATTAACGTTCATTGGTCATTAGTTTAGTTAATTAACCCTGTCTTGTCATTGGTTTGTTTTGTGCACATGGTCTGGTGTCGTTTTGTATTTATTTCCATTGTTTCTCGTCCTCGGTGCTGGTCGTTGTTATATGTCACTAGTCTGTTCGTACCTCATGTTTTTTGGTGCTACTGCACCTTTAAATAAACTCGTTCTTCTGCTACCTGCGTGCCTGGCTCCCTTCAGCGCGTTAAAACGCGGCGGCTCTGCGCTTCCTATGCACAGCCGCTTTATTCCAAGGTAGACTACCATGACACACAGTTAATATAAATCATCTAAAAATAATGTAATCTATAACAGGCATTTATATGAATATGAAGAAGTCAGGCATGTGATTTATTGTCAGTGTAATGGTTGGACAAACAAACTTAGCCAATCAGACAAGGACAGAAACTACTCGTTTTATAAATATCTAAACAATATATCATTTCTGTGAATTATTCACAGTAATACACACCCTCTCGTGCCTTATTGCTTTAATGAAATACCCATGTAGTGAATCATCAGTTATACTGTAATATTGTTGGTTAATTTTAAGTTGCTGTTATTAATTAGATGATCTATGATGTATTGAAAATGTGAGAGAACTGAATCCTTTAATAAATGTTAAGAACATCATCTCTTGTTGCAGGTTATTATTGTTTTTGTTATTTTCTGCATGCATGCAATAGAAAAAATAAATATTTATTGACTTTTGTTTGCCATCCATCCACCCATCATCTTCCGCTTGTCCGGGGTTCGGGTCGGTTGTTTATTGGAGTGTATGGTCAATTATGGTAGGGACACCCTGGAATCTAGTTTTACATCTGGACTATTCTATATAAAAAAGTTTGTATTACCTGGGTATATTTCTCTTCCCAATACAGCTATTTGATTGAAAAACTAATTCATGCTTTTATTACCTCAAGATTAGATTATTGTAATTCACTTCTGACAGGATGTTCTAATAAATCATTACATAAATTACAACTTGTGCAAAATGCTGCAGCTAGAGTTTTAACTAAAACCAGAAAGTTTGATCATATCAGTCCTGTGTTATCAAACTTGCATGTTATCAAACAAAAGTTTTGTATTGAGTACAAAATTTTATTGATAACATATAAAATTCTACATAATCAGGCTCCACAGTATCTGAGTGAGCTGATTCATTCGTACAAGCCAACATGGGAGCTCAGATCTCAAGGTGCTGGTCTACTCTTAGCTCCTAGAATAAATAAAATTACTGCTGGTGGAAGAGCGTTCTCCCACAAGGCTCCTCAACTTTGGAATAGCCTTCCAGTTACTGTTCATGATTCTTAATCACTATTAATCTTTAAAAATAAATTAAAAACACATTTATTTAATCTTGCGTTTAATTAATCCTCTGTAGATAAAGATGTAGATCTCAGGCTTGGCTGTGTTGGGGGGGGTAATCTGTGATCAGTGTATGCTGGCGTTTCACCCCTTCACCCACCTCATCATTAATGGGGGGGGTGTGGCGCTGAAATGATGCTGTTCCGGGGCACCATCTCAACTATGTAGAGTCTGCAGCATCTGTCTCTTTTATTTATGCTGCTCTAGTCAGTGATGCCGAAGTCACATGCTGCACTGTGTCAATAAATTACTTATTAATTAAATGCCGTGCTTTATTATTAGCTCTAACTGCCTTCCTTGTCTGTTACTTTTGAGGTGTCCCGCGGATTCCTGGAGATCTTCATCGATGCTGACAAATACTGGATGGAACCTGACAAGGCAGTCCTGCAGGACGACCCCTAATGGACTCACATATAGTTTTCCAGTTGTTCGTTTTTCCATTTGTTTAATATCTGTACATAGCTGTCCTACAATGTTGTTGCTGCCTGGCTGCTCAAGGAGGATGAGTCCCCCACTGAGTCTTGGTCCTCCCAAGGTTTCGTCCTTAAATAACAACATAAAAGCGAGTTTTTTCTTGCCACTGTCACTTCGGCTTGCTCTTTGGGGGTTTAAAGGCTTTTCATTCTGTAAAGCTGCTTTGTTACAATGTACTGTTGTAAAAAGCGCTATATAAATAAATAACTTGAACTTTATTATTATCCCCCAGGGTTTTTAAACAATATGACGTAATTTGTGTTTAAACTGATTGTCCTGCTAGCTTTCCCTTGAAAAAGCAGATTTTGCATAAGATAAATAATGCTTAAATTACGGTGACGCATGTACGCTTTCTACACTTCAATATTATTACCTGCATCTGTCATGAGATCATCAATTATCAACAAATTATTTTTATCGGAAGGTGATAATCGTCGTTAAGAGTTGTAGGTATTCCTAGAACAAAATTGATGCTTTTCAATTTCAACACATCATACAGAGGCTACCAACAGTCATAAATATAAACAATTTTTTTTCTCTTTTTTGATATCAACTCATCGGCTCGTTTGATAATTTGTTTGACAAAAAACAAATTCGGGTTTTCCCCGAATTTGAAGGACCGCTTATCACGCATGAAAAATAATAAAAAAGTAATAAAAATATTGAAAGTCTTTATAACAGCCAGAGTTTTTAATATCCATAAGGGATCGTTGAAAAATCAGGTAATAATGCGTTGTTGTAGACGACTTTAAAGTGTTTTACTAATAATTTGTTTTTTATTTTTTTTTAATTAAGGTGTCCAGTCTGACAAGATTTGCATTGTTCGAGTTTAACGTGATGCCTTTTGCCTTCATACAAGTCCTACCCAGAGCCGTGGCATAACCATAGGTTTTGGGACCTCCCGAACAGAACTTTAGCTTTATTTGGTTTATAATGGCCGCGTGTGTTTAGGACATATATTTTACACACATAACAATGCTTCAAAACACTAGGTTTTAGCGTTTTATATTTTTACAAAATGTTTAACAACGGAAAACACAGAAACCAACGCTTTGTTTACAATAACGATTTAAAATGCTTAGGTTTTAGCGTTTTATATTTTTATTCATTCATTCATTATCTTCCGCTTTATTCTACCCTCTATTAGGGTCGCGGTGGGGTTCCCCATGCCCATCCAGGGGAGAACGTCTCAGGCGCTTGGCAGATAGACCCAGGACAGGGCGCCAATCCATCGCTGTGCACACACTCACTCACACAGACACACTCTATATGGGGCAATTTGGAGAATTACATTGACTTGATCCATGTTTTCGGACTGCGGGAGGAAACCGGAGAACCCGGAGGAAACCCACGCAGACACGGAGAGAACATGGAAACTACACCCAGATGGGGATTCGAACCGGGAATCCCTAGCGCTGAGAGGAAAACGTGCTAAACACTAAACCACTGTGCCGCCTTTATATTTTTACTAAAGGTTTATTTAAAAAACACAGAAACCAACAACGATTGGTTTCTGTGTTTTGTTTATAACAACGATTTAAAAAGAACACGAAGTTTTAGCGTTTTATAGTTTACAAAAGGTTTATTAAAAAAAAACAGTAAACAATGATTGTTTATAACATAGGCTTTTAGTGTGTGTTTTATAGTTTACAACTTTTTGAAACAAATGATTTAAATTATCAGGCTTTTAGGGTGTGTAAACACCTATGAAACTTTTACAAACCCTCATTTACTAATAAAATATTTGTATAGGGGGCTAATTTGTTGGAAATGTGTAAAAAAGAAGAGGGTGTGTATGTGTGGAGGTGGAGGAGGAGGGAGGAGGGTTTGTGAAATTTCTGACACACCTTCTAGGAGGGGTTAGGAGGTTAGGAGGGGCTGGGGCTACAACCCACACAGATGGTCAACCCCCCTTAACGGATGTACATCCCACAATTGCACATTCCACAACAGGATGTACCGCCAAGGTCATAAATCAATCAAATTTTGACATAAAGTGTATAGTAAGTACTATTTGCATATTGCACCTTCATAAGTTTAAGTTCAAGTTATTTATTTATATAGCGCTTTTTACAACAGTACATTGTCACAAAGCAGCTTTACAGAATGAAAAGCCTTTAAACCCACAAAGAGCAATCCGAAGCGACAGTGGCAAGAAAAAACTCCCTTTTATGTTGTTATTTAAGGAAGAAACCTTGGGAGGACCAAGACTCAGTGGGGGACTCGTCCTCCTTGAGCGGCCAGCAGCAACAACAATGTAGGACAGCTATGTACAGATATTAAACAAATGGAAAAACTAACAACTTGAAAACTATATGTGAGTACATTAGGGGTCGTCCTGCAGGACCGCCTTGTCTGGTTCCATCCAGTATTCGTCAGCATCGATGAAGATCTCCAGGAATCCGGGGGACACCTCAAAAGAAACAGACAAGGAAGGCAGTTAGAGCTGATAATAAAGCATGGCATTTAATTAATAAGTAATTTATTGACACAGTGAAGCATGTGTCTCCGGCTTCACTGACTAGAGCAGCATAACTAAAAGAGGCAGATACTGCATACTCTACATAGTTGAGATGGCGCCCCGGAACAGCATCATTTCAGCGCCACACCCCCCCATTAATGATGAGGTGGGTGAAGAGGTGAAACGCCAGCATACACTGATCACAGATTACCCTCCAACACATCCAAGTGTCACGGTAGTCTACCTCGGAATAAAGCGGCTGCGCATAGGAAGCGCAGAGCCGCCGCGTTTTAACGCGCTGAAGGGAGCCAGGCACGCAGGTAGCAGAAGAACGAGTTTATTTAAAGGTGCAGTAACACCAAAAAACATGAGGTACGAACAGACTACTGACATATAACATCGACCAGCACACGAGAAACAACGGAAATAAATACAATACGACACCAGACCATGTGCACAAAACAAACCAATGACAAGACAGGGTTAATTAACTAACTGATGACAAATGAACGTTAATTAACTACCTCTAACAAAAGGAAACACAGAACAGGTGACAGGTGCCCTAGGCACCTGTTACACCAAGCCTGAGATCTACATCTTTATCTACAGGGGATTAATTAAATGCAAGATTAAATAAATGTGTTTTTAATTTATTTTTAAAGATTAATAGTAATTCAGAATCACGAACAGTAACTGGAAGGCTATTCCAAAGTTGAGGAGCCTTGTGGGAGAACGCTTTTCCACCAGCAGTAACTTTATTTATTTTAGGAGCTAAGAGTAAACCAGCACCTTGAGATCAGAGCTCACGTGTTGGCTTGTATGATTGAATCAGCTCACTCAGATATTTTGGAGCCTGATCATGTAGAATTTTATATGTTATCAATAAAATTTTGTACTCAATACGAAACTTAACTGGTAGCCAGTGCACGTTTCATAACATAGGACTGATATGATCAAACTTTCTGGTTTTAGTTAAAACTCTAGCTGCAGCATTTTGCAAAAGTTGTAATTTATGTAATGATTTATTAGAACATCCTGTCAGAAGTGAATTACAATAATCTAACCTTGAGGTAATAAAAGCATGAATTAGTTTTTCTGTGTCTTGGAGGGAGATGATATTCCGTAGCTTCGAAATGTTACGAAGGTGAAAAAATGCAATTCTAGTAATATTGCTAATGTGCTTTGTAAAGGAGAGATCTGAATCAATAATGACACCGAGATTATTTACAGATGAACTGGGTCTAATTAAAGAGTTATCAAGGTTTAACATAGTGTTAGAAGCTTTGTTAATTTTGTCCTTGGGTCCAACTATCAGAAACTCTGTTTTATCAGAATTTAGCAGTAGGAAGTTTTTTGACATCCATATTTTAATATCTTGGATGCAGCCCTCGAGCTTACTGACTGAACAACCATCATTAGGGTTAGCTGAAACATATAACTGTGTATCATCTGCATATGAGTGGAAACTGATTCCATGTTTACGAATAATTGATCCCAATGGAAGCATATATAATGCAAATAGGAGTGGACCCAGAACTGACCCTTGTGGGACACCATATTTAACTTTAGCAAGATCAGAACCGTGGTTGTTAACACAGGTGAATTGATATCGATCTGTCAGGTAGGATTTAAACCACTGGAGTGCAGATCCTGTAACGCCCACAGTGTTTTCTAATCTATCATCTAAGATGTTATGGTCTATAGTGTCAAAGGCTGCACTAAGATCTAATAATACAAGAAAAGAGATTTGGTTATTATCAGAGGACATTAGTCATTATAAGTCATTAACGACTTTAATTAAGGCTGTCTCAGTGCTATGATGAGACCTAAAACCTGACTGAAAAACTTCATGAACATTATTAGCTAGAAGATGGCGATTCAGCTGGTTGAACACTATTTTTTCTACGATTTTAGAGACAAAAGGAAGGTTTGATATTGGTCTATAGTTTTGGGGACATAGCCTATTTTAAGTGATGAATTTATAATGTTTATAAAAGGCTCTGTAATATTTGGTAGGAGGTCTTTAAGCAGGTTTGTAGGTATTGGGTCTAACATACAGGATGTTGTCTTTGATTGTGTAATTAATGAGAAAAACTATTTTTTAGATATGGGGTTAAAGGTATTTAACTCTTGTACTATATTTTTTTCTCTACCACTAGATTTTTCAGAAATCATTGAGGGTTGATTATTGATTATGCTACATGATGCATTAGATGATTTAAGTCTTATGTTTTCAATTTTGTCACTAAAGAAATTCATGAAATCATTGCTGCTGAACTGTGAGTGAATCTGTGAATCTGATTCAGTAGCACTTCGAGTTAATTTGGCAATGGTACTAAAGAGGAATCTTTGGTTGTTTTTGTTTTGTTTTTGGGCCCGAATTGCCTTGGGGGCACGGACAGAGGCCATGAAACGAACCGCAGACCGCAAAAGACGAATGGGACCTACGTATCGTTTAGGGCAATGGGTTTGGTTGTCCACCCGGGACCTGCCTTTTAGAGGGGAATCCAACAAACTCGCACCTAGGTACGTGGGCCCGTTCAAGGTGATTCAAAGGATCAACCGACTGAGGTTGCCCCCGACTATGAAGATCCATCCCACCTTTCACGTATCCCGCCTTAAACCCTACTTGTGTCGTGGCCCCGCCTCACCAAGCCAACCACCCGAGCCACGGATGGTGGCGGGAGCCCCAGCTTACACAGTGAGACAGTTACTGGATTCCCGAAGGGTCCAAGGCTCCACCCAATACCTGGTGGATTGGGAGGGCTATGGCCCGGAGGAACGGACCTGGGTCCCAGCCAGATACATCCTGGATCCGGAACTCATCCAGGATTTCAGGCGGAACCGGGCTGCAGGCATGGGGACGTCAGGGGCCGCCCCTAGGGGAGGGGGTACTGTTACGGGGCGTGCCGCACACACATATACACACACACACACATATATTTGTATATATAGTTGTATGTATATGTAGATGTGTATATGTATGTTGATATAGGTGTGTGTACATACGTGTAGACAAATACGTACGTGTTTACCAAGCTAACACTAAAACACTATGAACGGGGTCCAATTTCAGCATAACTTAAAAACTTGTAACAAAACTATGTTCCTCATTTTTGTTTCCAGCGCTGTGGTCTGATAACCTAACCCGACTGACACTTAACAATTCGGCTGGTGTGTACCCCTAAGGACTCCTCACATGTGACTGAACTCACAGGGAGTGATCCTTACAGTTTGTAATAAGATTTTAAACCATTAATAGTGCTCATAAATTAATGTGTTTCATAGAATACCGAAGCATTGCAGGACCACACGAAAAACATTAAAATGGGGATTCTTGAAATTGTGAAGGAATTTTCTGACCCATTACGATCACTGGCCAGTGCTTGAACAGGAAGTAGTAATGGATGGACACTTACCTCAATCTTTTGCAACTAATTGCATGTAACAGGTGCCTAGGGCACCTGTCACCTGTTCTGAGTTTCCTTTTGTTAGAGTGAGTTAATTAACGTTCATTTGTCATCAGTTAGTTAATTAACCCTGTCTTGTCATTGGTTTGTTTTGTGCACATTGTCTGGTGTCGTTTTGTATTTATTTCCGTTGTTTCTCGTCCTCGGTGCTGGTCGTTGTTATATGTCACTAGTCTGTCCGTACCTGTTAGGAAATCTCAATTTCCACGATGAACCTTTTTCCGGAGGAGACAATAGACCACAAGGCAGACTTTAGTAGATTCTCGAATCAAGCGGTTTATTTAAGACAAACCAAGATAAAAGTGTGTTCTTCCAAAACAAGCCCAAGACCGCGGTCGACTCTGACTCCCGCAAAGCAGAAAACCCTCTCCCCAGCCAGAGTCCAGAAGTCCAGTTTCTACCCCTATTTATCCTATAAACCCACCCCTATGTCTGGTGTTTTCAGCTAGGTCGAGGGCACCTTAAAGGTGATCACGCTGTCCTTTCTTCTAGGGGGGTTGTTGACAATTAGGCGTCTATGAGCCTCATTTACCAGGTCTGATGTCTCAGTTCCTGGAGTGGACGTGCTGAACGTGCACATTTTAGGGGAGTATATTGGTTTAAGGTCAGGCTGACACCCTGCCTTCAACTGTCATTCGTCCATTCAATCCTCGCCCACCTCCCCAGTCGCCACGCAGCCACATTTACTGAACTTTGAACTGATGGTCTGTTTGTATTTCCTTCAATTCCCCCCTTGGGCGCGATCTCCCCGCGCCCACTAATTTGTTCCATTCCCCGGATGCTGTGAGATAGTCAGCAGCGCTTACATATATT